>QLIY01000796.1:0-12459 GCA_003260075.1 Phallusia mammillata | reverse complement strand
GTATACACTGATCAAAGATAAAAACTATATGTAAAGTTTGTTTTGTGTAAAAACTTGGAATAGGAACTGGAATCTTGTGCTGATTTATAGAAAAGCTTAACAACTAGAGAAGAAATTTGTGGCAATTGGAAAATACACAATGATTGACTACAATAAGTTTGAAAATTTTAATGAACAGTTTTGCAACCAACTGCCGAGACAATTTGTTCCATTAACGAACGAAAGCGTTGACACGTCAGGGGTGGAAAAATATTCACGAAGCCGACGTAGTAACGTGATTTCGCTGAATCCAATGCATGAACTGTCTTTTCTATTTTCGAAGGAACATACAGGCCGCAACTTACTGTACACGATGATTGTCATTGTTAACGCAAGGTCCATGTTTGCCGTTGGAAAGTACTTCTGCTTTCTAACAAAATCCATTTCCACGCCAGACGTGGTTTTTCTCGCTAACCCCACCCAGCGTCAACCTGGAAACGGAGTTATTTGTCTAGCTGGGGATAATCAGCCGAAATCCTGGGACAATTTAATGTCTCTCTTAAACTCTGGCAATGTTAACAGTTTCACAACCTTCTTCACGAGGTTCATGACTCAGTCAATTTGTACCGACGGACCAACGTACTTCACCGAAATTGCCTTCTTGTTGCTGTTTGAAATCGCAAGACGCCTTGTTCGAAAAAGCCCATCGCGGTTTTCGCAACACAAGGAACGCCTTGACAAGATTCCAGTTGCAGCTTGTATAACTGTTTGCCTTGGTGACAAGGTAAACGACATACGAAAGTGCCGAGATGTGTTCGGTCACAGAAACGATGGAAATTATCCGAAGAAAATCTGTGCAAGGGAGGAAGCCGCCTGCGCGATTCTGGAGAGGTTGGGTTGGTTTAAGACTCGTTTTTTGAAAAAAACGACACAAATAGTATTATGTTGTGCAAGAACATCACCAATTTTTTACTTGACCTTATATGAGTGGGTACAGAACTCCAGGACCCTTCAGGGATTAATTACTTGTTTTGTATGTCGTTAATAACGCGACGACAATCATAAAAAATGGACGTATATGTATTTTTTATGGGTATTTTTACTAAATTTAATCTTTTCCGTTTCATATATTGCAAGTATTACTTACATTGCTAACTAATTTTTTTTGAAGGTACAAAATCGACAGCAGAGACGATTACAAACCATTGATGAAGCAACTCTTTTTACCTGACGACGAAATCACTTTACTCACATAACAATATTACAGAAATCTTGCATTGGGGCGATGAGTAGTATTGAGTGCATGATGACATTTCTAATCACGTTGCTAAAATTGTTTTTGCAACAAAAGTTGTACTCTGCATTGTAGCACCACATGTTTATATCCCCCCCCCCACTTGCTTTGTATGTCGCTAATAACGCGACGACAATCATAAAAAAATCTTTTCCGTTTAATATATTGCAAGTATTGCTTACATTGCTGACTATTTTTGTTAAAGGTACAAAATCGACAGCAGAGACGATTACGAACCATTGATGAAGCAACTCTTTTTACCTGACGACGAAATCACTTTTCTCGGCCAACAATATTACAGAAATCTTGCATTGGGGAGATAAGTAGTATTGAGTGTATGAGGACATTTTTGATCACGTTGTTAAAATTGTTTTTGCAACAAAAGTTGTACATTGCATTGTAGCACCACATGTTTATATACCTTATGTTTTGTGAAAGGAGCGCATTAGTTGTGTGTATGTGGATCGGCTAATCTGCAGCATATTCATCCGCAGATGATCTGTACATTTTAATGATAACGAATTTTACTACTTTTTGTCCATAGAATAAGTTGCTGCGTCAACTGGATTATTTTGTTTTATGTGTTAGTTTACCTTTTTTCCCGTATCCCCCCCCCCATATTGTCCAAATGCAAAGTAATTGCAATGTTAGTTTCATGAATTTTTGTTCATTGTTTACTTAAAGTTTTGTGCTCTTTCTTGATCAGCCCGCTATTGATTATTCTTTAAAAATGGCCTTTCTCCTATTAGTTATCGAGATCTTATGAGACGAAAAGTTTTTACCCTACCCAATAAAATAGCGTCATCTTTTTTGAATGAAATATTGCAATAATACAAGGATAGCTTTTGAAATTATAACATTTGGTAGTTGTCATAGAACTTTTCACAGACAAACTTATTTTACTAGTTTTCACATTTTTATGGTGGTGGCTCCAGCGACATTTACAGGACAGTATAAGTAATAGCATCGTCCAGCTGGGTTAGTGCATTTTTACTGGCCCCCCCCCCATATTGTCCAAATGCAAAGTAATTGCAATGTTAGTTTCATGAATTTTTCTTCTTTGTTTACTTAAAGTTTTGTGCTCTTTCTTGATTAGCCCGCTATTGATTATTCTTTAAATGGCCCTTCTCCTACTAGTTTTCGAGATTTTATGAGACGAAAAGCTTTTACCCTGCACAATAAAATAGCGTCATCTTTTTTGAATGAAATACTGCAATAATACAAGGATAGTTTTAGGAATTATGGTTTTGGTAGTTGTCATAGAGCTTTTCAAAGACAAACTTATTTTACTAGTTTTTACATTTTAAGTGGTGGCCCCAGCGACCTTTACAGGGCAGTATAAGTAATAACATCGTCCAGCTGCAGGGTTAGTACATTTTTTACTGCTGGAATCCGTTTAAATAATGCACAAAAGGGCAATAAAGAGAGATAAAACGGCATAATCAGTTCCCAAAACACTTGTAAATTTCATGTATACCACAAAATCTTTCCAATTACTCCAACTTTTTCTGACATTTGATGCCACCTCAGTAATTCGTAAAAAACTTCAAAACTCGTAAACTGAAGACTATTTCCTATAACACCAAGTATGTTAACGGCAACTCGTTAACTAAAAAAGTTAATATGGTTTAATATGGTTAAAATGTATGTTGAATTTTAAGTCACGAGTCACTAACACTGTATCGACTTAAATATGTTGTTTTGAAGCAAAACAACACACACAAAATACAAATCTAAAGGGGAAATATTAGCATTGCGGCTTTGAACAACGTTAACTTTCGCTTAAACTCCGAATTTTATTCCATTTTTTAGAAAGAGCGACGTCATTTATTTTCCTTTACAGACAAGTCCAAACTCGTATTCGAATACAATTCGTATTTGGTAACGTATACAAGCGAAATACGAAATACTTGTATACAAACGAAAGCGTATTTGTCACGGCGTGTTCGCTTAAGAGACCGCAGCATGCAGGTCAACTTAGCGGGAATCATGCATGTATAAATCAATGTACCCCCCCCCCATTGTATTTGGCCCCACAGTGACAAAGGTTGCCCACCCCTGGTTTAAAAAATGCACCTTGGGCAATAAAAAGAGATAAAACGACACAATCAAATCCAAAACACTTGTAACTTTCATGTTTACCACAAAATCTTTCCAATTACCCCAACTTCTTCTGACATTTGATGCTATACCTCAGTATTTCGTAAAAAACTTCAAGAGTCAACACTTGTATACTGAAGAATTGTCCCTAACACCAAGTATGTTAACGGCAACTCTTTGACTAAAAAAAGTTAATATGGTCACGGTAAGCAAACCAACTGATTTGTGTAAAATGTATGTTGAATATTAAGTCACGAGTTAATAACACTGTATCGACTTAAAATATCTACAAACAAAAATGCGTGAAGCAAAACAACATACAAAAAATCTAAATCTAAAGGGGAAATATTAGCATTGCGGCTTTGAACAGAGTTAACTTTCGCTTAAACTCAGAATTTTATTCCGTTTTTTAGAAAAAAGCGACGTCATTTATTTTCCTTCACACACAAGTCCAAACTCGTATTCGAATACAATTCGTATTTGGTAACGTATACAAGCGGAATACCTGTATTCAAGCGAAAGCGTATTTGTCACAGGGAGTTCACTGAAGAGTCCATGCAGGCCAACTTAGAGGAAATCATGTATAAATCATTGTACGCCTGCTGGGCTTTAGTGGCTGTCATCAAACTCGGTCTTTATCATTTATAGGCGGAAGTTCAAATAATTTATACCCGCAAAATAAGCCCTTAAACATGTATGCCACAAATAAGCCGCTTTAAGCATATTGGCCGATGGTTTTTACCTTTTCTTCTTTGGAATAAGCAGCGACTGGGGGTTGTTGGAAAATTATTCTATCCCCGCATCGGAGATTAATACGGTGAGCAATGTGTGAAACAATACATTTAAACAAAAACACAGGTTGGAGAGAATTTCCAGCGCTTTAATTTCCCAAAAATCTGGATTACATATTTCCTTGGATTTTTTAACTGCGACAACCCCCCCCCCTCTTTGGAATAAGCAGCGACTGGGGGTTGTTGGAAAATTATTCTATCCGCGCATCGGAGATTAATACGGTGAGCAATGTGTGAAAACAATACATTTAAAGAAAAACACGGGTTGGAGAGAATTTCCAGCGCTTTAATTTCCGACAAATCTACATTACATATTTCCTTGCATTTTTTAACTGCAACAGATAATTGATTCGAAATTTTCTGTAGCAGTAAATACCGTCTTTGACATTTAAGGCAGTATTTATTCGTGGATGCTGTTTGACTTTGATTGGGATTCGATTTCGCATAACGGCGTGTTTACTTGCACACTCTCTACGAACCACTTAAAAAGACAAGCACTTGGTTCTGTGCGTTTATCCGGTTTACTGTTTTTGTGTTGCAATATTGCGCGTTTAACCTTCAAGGAGTGGAATGTTTCATTTTTGTGTGTTAGGTTTTGCTTTTCAACTTACAGAGTGGGCGGGGATTGAATCACAATTGATGTTTTTTTTAAACCCCCCCCCCGACTTTGATTGGGATTCGATTTCGCATAACGGCGTGTTTACTTGCACAATCTTTACGAACCACTTAAAAAGCCAACCACTTGTCTCATGCGTTTATACGGTTTACTGTTTTTGTGTTACAATATTGCGCGTTTAACCTTCACGGATTGGAATGTTTCATTTTTTTGTGTTGGGTTTTGCTTTTCAACTTACAGATTGGGCGGGGATTGAATTCCAATTGATTTTTTTGGATTCAATGCGTACACACGCGTGTTCGATACAAAACATGGGCATGCGAACAAAGAATGAACAAAATTTTCAACAATATATATTTGAGAGTCGGTGTTTGAAATCAAATATTATTCGAACAGACATTAAATCATCTCACTCATTCAAGCCAGTGTTACAATACTATAGTAGCTCACAACGTCGTGAAAACAAGGTTCGAAAGAAAATTCTTATCGTTATAACTTTCCGCTTCTTTTTATTCCCCACAAAACAAACCTTTATTGTTTGTATCTTTGTTGTTTAACCATTTCTATGAAACAAATATTTGGTAGTGTCTTGCGCTGAATGTAAGTTTCAAAAATTTCCTCCGCTTATTAGCAGCTGAAGTTATATGAAAGTACAGTTAGCTTGAGATGGATACGAACGTTAATTGATAGTAAAGATGTACGGATATCTAAAAACTCAGGGTTTCGCCAAATAATTGTCGTTATACATGTATCGTTACATATGTACCAAGCAGTTCAATGTGACCAGTTGTATACAGTGGACCGTAAACAGACGTTTTTCTCAATTCTCCGGTTTTTTGTTGCTGAGTCGAAGGAATTGTGGCAAAAAAAGTTAAATAGGGTTACCATAGCTGAGTGGACTAAAATCCTGACACTCTCATTAAACACCACCTTTCTTGAAACCAAACTAGCTCGCTATCATGTGTTTTATAGCACCGTGTATCAAAAACCGCACAGACATAAACGTAAACCACTTTTAGCACCCTTGTTCGCCGAATTAAGAAAGAAACCAAGAAGTCAGTTTTTAGTATTAACGAGAATTTGTAGTAAATGCTAAAATCGATGTGTATGTAATATTAATATGTTAAAAGTTGGCACCAATTTTAAAATCAATAAATAAAGAGCATAGTTATGTCACAAGAATTATCCACAGTTGCTGTTACGCCGGATTTTGGTCAAAATGAAGTGCGATTTTTCTTATTGTTGTTAGATAACCACGCCACTAACTTTAACTTACAGACACGTACAGTACGTAAGAAATTTGTTTGTGCTGTTGACACACTTCTGTTTTAAAGCCTAGTATTGTTGCCCCCCCCCCCCCCCTTCTGTTTGACCAATAACAAAATCAAATCAAGTCTGATCCAAAATTGAAAAGGGATAATCTTTTCACAAAAAATCACACGGGTCGTGATTTGTTGTACACAATGAATAAAATTGTAAACCAAAGACCTGAGTATGGCAATTACTTTTACTTCTCTATCGAAAACCGACCTTATGTGACTATGCTCGCTAACCCAACCAAAACACAGCCGGGAAACGAAAAAAAAAGTTTTTTCGTCAGCTGTTAAATGTCAGGACTGGTCATGGAGTGCAGTAATAAAAAAGCTAGACCAAGACACTAGGAAACTGTTCTCCAAATTCTTCACAACGTTTATGACTAATTCGATTTGCACGGATGGAAAGGAATTATTTACCAAAATAGCATTATTGTTATTGTTTGAAATTGCAAGAAGGCTTGTTCAACTCCCCTAAAACATTTAATGAAAAAATTATAATAAAGCGTATTTGGATCGAATCCTAACAGCACCCTGTATCGCTATTTGCATGGGTGGCATCGACATCGAAAAATGCTTGGAAGTCTTTAAAGGTACTCGAAAAGAAAGAGAGTAGAAGGCAAATGAAATCTTCCTGAAAGGCAGGGATACATGCGAGGCATTAACGGAAAAATTGTTTCTATGTGCTGATGAAGTTGACGCACTTACAAGCAAGTTGAAGAATGTTACAAAATTTCCCAAAACAACTGCTACAAATTAATGTATGAAATTAAAATTATGTACAAAAACATTTTAACGCTAATGGTGCCAAACTAATGGTAATGGTAAACTAACATTGAAAAATCAACACCTTCTCTAGTTTAAGGCAGGGTTGTGGCCTTTCGATGTTACCCTACGTCGCCTTTACCGAAATCTTAACTGATGGAGTGTATCGTTACTTTACCACTCTGGTTTGCATTAATTACTTGTGCTCCATTGCCTTTATTTTGTTAAGTTTGTTTTTCATAATTCGTTTTTAGCATTCTGAAACGTGTAAATTTATAGCTGCGATTTTTCATATTTTCAACGTTTAGCCCAGTGTTTCTTAACCTTTTTTTGCGCTCGTACCCTTTGAGCTTTCATAAAATTTTCACGTACCCCCTGTCTAAAATGGCCGACGGAAGTAAATAAAATGGTAACAATAGGAATTATACTCAGTGTAATTATAGGTTTTGAATGCATGCACGACAACAGTATTGTAAGTAGTACAAAACTAACCCGTTGTAGATAATGTACATAACAAAGAAACTTGTTGCGCATTCTTCACAAATATACCTAATCCCCCCCCCCCCCCCCCCCCCCCCCCCCCCCCCCCCCCCCCCCCTGCTTTGATGCTTCGTACCCCCAAGTGGTACATATACCCCTGGTTAAGAACCCCTGGTTTAGCTTGTTTCATGCATTTCTGTGACGTTCACGGTCATGCCCTTTTTCACTGTGTTGTTTTGTCCACTTACGTACGTTGATTCCCACCTTACGTTACAACATCTTATCCCTGACGCACTTGTGTTCAATGACGCACCTCACTTTGCTTCGATCCTTGCCCCCCCCCCCCCCCCCCCCCCCCCCCCCCCCCCCCCCTTGCGCAGAACTCCAGCCGAAATATAGTGTGTTTTTTGCAAACCAAATTTTGCCTATTAAGAGCTTTTTTCTATTTCTTAGAACCTTTTTGCTTCAACACGTATAAAATCGGGTTAGGCTGAACAAGACGTCAGGACAATTCATCTTACTCGGTATATCTCTGACGTAAACATTACCAAATTAAGCTACAAAACGTTGTGATTCAAATGAACGAGCCCACTACTTTCTTGTAATTGTGTAATTTTGTTTATTCTCTTGTATTGGCGCTTTAGATCAAATCCCTTGCACCATTTATGTTCACGAGATTATGTATATATGTCCTCGTTTCTGTTACGTTGAACATTGTTGTCCAAGGTGCAGTGTTGTACAGTGCATTTGTTAAGACTATGAGCTGAGTGCCAGTTTACTGTTGGTTTGGCAGTTGAATGTTTTAGCCTTATGTTTTGTGCTTCATAATTGTTTGTGTGTCACTTTTATTAAAATCACATGGTGGTGTTGAACTAAGTTTGGTTTATAGAGAGGTTTTATTTTTATAAAATAACTTTACTTTAACTAAAAGTTAGTTCTCACACAAAAATCATTGATCGAATTAGTGAACTCACGCAATAATTAGCATAATCTGAAGAATATGATCTACATTAACAAAAGATTGTACTGAATTAAGCGGAGATATATGATAGCTCAAAAAATTACTTAAGACTAAAAATAGGCCAACTAGGAAAGTTACATTGGTGCCCGGAGTGATGTTTTCTGGTGTATATAAGTTGTTGCAACGTTGCGTACATATTTAGAGAATATAACAATCCGCTAGACGCAAATATAGTAAAACCAATGTAAGGTGGATCCAGCTTTCGTGGTCGTAACAAAATTGCACAACAACGGAGTTGCTATTTCTGGGACTATAGAACGGCATTTTAGGCTTATTTTTTTCTATTTAGCCTGGTCTGACAAAACTAGGTGATTAAAATTCCGTCAAGAAAAAATGCAATTGCGAGGCATGCGTTATTTGGTTTACTTTTAAGCTAACGTACATCCCTAAATGATATGTACAATCGGAGATAAACTACTGCAAGTTGCAAGAAGCTTTAAAGATGATATATAACAAAGGTGACAAATTAGGCTAACAACTTTTTTACAAAGTTGTACAATTCGGTGTCATGATTGTTAAAAAATTCTTCCAAGCAAAGATTTTAAACACGCAACAAAATTGCAGGATTTTTAAATAAAACAAATAAAAATATGGCATTGCTCGCGAAAACTTGTTTGTAACTGAGTGGGACACAATAAACCTGGAATGTCATTTCAGTATACGCAAACCGTCATCTAACAAAACAAAATTCAAAGCTTTAACAAAAGCTAACAAAAGCTTTGAATTTAATTTGTGCTTAAACTAGAACAACAGCACTAATAAGCAATAATTGACTATGGAATTATACGTACAAAATAACGAAAAACATGAAATAAAATTGGTGATTAGAATGTATGGATTTTGGTCATTTACTGATAGCTAAAAGAGCTTCTTTCCTCCTATAAAAGCGCTAACACCACCGACAACGCTACCCACTACAGCTCCAACACCGATGCCGACAGGCCCAAAAACAACTCCAACTCCTGCACCAATCGCTGCTCCACTCGCTGCACCGGCTGCGATGCCTTTTAACATTTTCCACTGTCTGTTGTTATGTGCCTCAAAACTCTCCCATAAATCCTCGATCTCTTTTTCACATCATTGTTGAAATTCGTCCACAATCGACGGACAAACATTTCTAGATTCGTCTAATTTATCCTTTGCAGCTTTCAGCTGTTTAGTGTGGTACTTTTCCAACGTAGAAGAAAAAACTGTTTTACCACCGTATTTCTGTTGATATTTAACGTGGTTAAAAATTGCTTTGTAACTAACAGACAAAGTATTAATCGCAACTTTCTGGTATAAAATACACTTAAATATTAATACATTACGTACAATCTTTATACATTAACTTAGGTTTATTGATTGGAGCATGATTACAAACGTTGTTAATCGTAAGAACTAAGCATATTTACAACGTCCATATTTTTGGAATACTCTTCCTTTGCTTTTTGCAAAACGATCTCAATATCATCTCTTAGACGTTTCTGAAATTGGACAATTACAGTTTTGTTAAAAAATGGATTTCACAAAACATGTCAAATGTGACCTACTTCATAAGCTTCGTTTTTTCTGCATGCCACCTGATAACGTTCTTCAACGTCCCTTATCAGTTCGATTTTCAGCTGCTCATGTACATCAACTGGTTTATTGTCTCCCCCCCCCCCTCAAAACTTGCCATTGCTTCTGTCTTAGCAGCCTCATGAAGTTCCTCGAACTTGTCGGCATAGCCCTTAGATATCTGTCATACACACCAAGTGTTTGGCGTTGCTTTGGAACAATATACAATAAGCATTAATAGCCAATCGTTAGTAACCTTATCAACTTCCATCATGTATTGATTGAAAATCTCAAACTTTCTTCCTTTCAGACGATTTTTTTCTTCTTCCTTTAAAATGATAGATTTTTACAAGCATGTTGATTAATTTTGCTTGTTGGAATCAACTAAACAGGCTAAAAAGTATTTTATTTTTGCCGCATTTACTACGCATGAACACAACTAATGATGTCTGCCAGTAAAAGTGAGCTAATGTATGTGTCAAAACAAAACCATTAACAGGAAAGGTTGTTTCGAGTCCTTCGTTTACATATTGCCAATATCATTTTAGTTCGTCTAAATCCCGACAATGCAGTTTCGACAAAGACATGGACTATCTTTTTTGTCGGCAACAAAGACACAGTCTATGTTATTTTTGTTTCTGATTTTTGCAAAACAACGTTACCTTATGCCTTTCATTACGTTTCCTACACATCGCAAATTCTTGAAAAACGAATTCCTCAAACAGTGTTTCGCACTGCTCAGCAAATGGATTCATTTCCATTTTTACTAAAGATAACATTTCTTCAGCCGCTTCTTTACTTTCTTTATGGGATTGGTCTAATGTTTTTTGGTCAAGATATCCTTTTTCACAGATCTATAGAGAAAAACACAAATAAGTCTAAAGTACTCAGACTAAAGAATAATTAATTTAAGTCCGCCACCGACTGTTTTTTTCTCTATTTTATTCCTGGTCCACGTGAAACTTTATGTTTCTGAACGTCTTATAGACGTCTAACCGTCAGTGAAATTTGGGTACAAAGATTTCTGTGAGCAAGATTTAAACCAGACAAGTGCCAGTGTGCAGCAAATGGTTGTTAATTCAGATCTGCCTCGGAAAATTAATTCGATTTCGAATAGGTTTATTCCTTTACATTCGACTTGCTACCTGGTGCATCATACTGGAATACTTCTGTTTAGACTCCATTAGTTTCATATCAGCTTTCATTTTCTTCATTTTCTGTAAATAATGACAAATTAAAATATCAATCGGAGCGAATGATTGGTAGTGATGCCCGAATTGTCGAAATTAGGTTCAGACAGAAACCGATTATCTGGAAATATGTTTTGGTGCTGGCAAACAGAGGTGCTATCGCATGTATTACAAGAGAACTTTGTTGCATTATGAAATTTTTCTGTTAATTTTAACGTTGCCTATGACCGTCGTAAAACAAATTACTGATGTTTGTTTATAATTTATAAATATCAGTATTCTAACAAAACCTTTTTTGCGTTTTTTTTACCTCAAGAGTTTCGTTTTTTTCACGCAACTTTAGAAAGTAAGCCCTTAAACCATTCTCCAACTGTTGATCCAGAGCAGCAAAGTCTTCATTAGGTAAATTATCTTTAATTTTTTCAAATGTATGTTTTGTTTCTGACTTTTCAAAGTTGAAAAGAAGTTGCAGCTTTTCTTTGTCCAAATATTCTTTCGTTTTCTAATCAAGCACATTATGGCAATACATTCATGTAGGCCTACAGTTGAAATTTGCAAGTTGAGCTATATTTTACATGAAACAAACAAGCAACCAAAGCAGAACAACATTTGAACTTAAATCAAATGTTTGGCGGAAAACTTTAACAAAACACAACACTATAGTTATGATTGTGGCAGCCTCTTAGGCTCCATTTTGTATCCCCCATCTTGCATTTAACAAAATCCATTTGTTATTCAAACTTACAACATCCATTCGCTTTTTAAATTCTGTGAGTAATCTGTTCATTTGTATGGTTTTTTCATCAATTATTTTTGTCTGAAAAAAATTTTTGTTAAGTTTTTTCTTAATTTTGTAGAACGTTGGGCTGTTATTTTTACAATAGCTAAAGTTCAAATCCTTATAAAGAAGGTAAAAATTTATTTATCCAGTTACGGTTGAACCGTTGAATACTTATTCAGGAGGGATTGTTTCGATCTGTTAATTTGTATTTTAAGTTTAGATACTAGTCATGCACCATATGAATATGATCAATACCCTTTTACGTTCATTCTCAGATGCAAGCATTGTAAACTCTCTTTCAGCAAAGTCTTGCAACTCCTTAAAATACGGAGTTGCGGCATCTTGTGGAATCTGTGCTGTACCGTTTTGGAGGATTTTGGAAGCGCAGGCCAGATTTACCATTTTGATTTCTTCCAAATCCGTTTTGGACACGTAATTTTCATTCGTTGCCTGTAAATAGCGAACTGCGTTGAGCTAAAAGCTAAAAGCGAAAGCGCATTTCAAGTTTTTTCGTCAAATGCAATTAGTAAAAGCAACACTACTTAAAGCAGGGGCGGGCAACTTCTCCAGTCGGCGGGCCTGATATGGGA
>QLIY01000795.1:11098-76153 GCA_003260075.1 Phallusia mammillata | reverse complement strand
GTCACGCAATCGTCTGCGAAGTAATAAACTCGATTATGTTGGGGTTCGAGGGTTAGGTGTGCTGGAGTGTAAAAATTGCTAAGAAGTCGCCTGTAGTTTGTATTAGACTTCAATGAAGTTTTGAATAAAATCTCCATCGAAAATTTTGATGAACATTTTGTCCAGACATTGGTTTCAAACCGATAAACGATAGTTTCCCGCAGTTCCTGCAACGCCGCAATTTGAACAAAACGTTACTTCTTGGAATACTTTGCGAAAAACTAATTACTTGCGGTGTTTGTTGCAATTTCCTTTTAACACGGAAATAGAAATATCACCGAAAAGATTGCGATCTTTAGACGAATCCGTTTTGTGCTTACAACACAGACTTTCCATTATGCACAGCCTTTTGTTTGTTGGCTCACTACAGGTCAAGGAAACACAAAGCATGGCTTTATTTGGGAATCTTTTTTCGTTTCTAAAACAGCTTGACATTTCCCACGAGAAAACATGTTTTCGCAAGGAAATTGGCAGGAAATGCCTTGAAACGAAAGGAATGTTGACACACACTATACTATACACAGTGATCGGTTTGTAAAATTGTTTTAAAAGGTTATGGGAAATTCAGACCTTTACAGTTACATCGTTGTTATAGAGCACGACTTTTTAACATTTTACTTAACCACCCATTTCTACGTGGTTTTGGTGCAGATGATCATTTTTTTTGCCAACAAAAACCCATACATTCAGTAGGGAGCGGTTCTTGTTTAGACAAACATTGTCCGAAAAGCTTTTAAGATCTTGACAAATAACCTTTAATGGAATCAAACTTTGAGGTGGGTTTTGTGACTGGCCAAACTAGTTAAGCACGAACTGGCCACCTTTCATCATGACAACACACGTTTTACAAACAAGAATCATCAAAGGCAAACTGCCAACGGTTTTCCCCCATATCAATTTTATTCTGAATGTAAATCGTGTCCTTGGTTCCACGAAATTCGTCGTAACCGGGCTTAGTCTTTAAACGTCACTTCACCTAAGCAAACAATGAAAGTGCGAATTTTGGTTTCTCGTTTCGTAATGAGGTTTCCATCACAAAACATGCTCTTGTTGTTTAAATAAACAAAGGGTTGATAGAATAAACTGTATTTGGCATGTTTGGTTACATACGTCCATTAAACCAACTGTTGTTCCGCGTAGACTCCGTAGAGGATGGTGCAAATCGAACTAATGATTTTTTATTTTAGGGTTGTGCTGCGTTTTCGCACAGATTAATGATGTATGCAATTACTACCGACAGTTAAAGCACGATATAAACCGAAAATGCAACACAAACTTTTTAAGCTCGTGAAACAATAACAAATTGGGACTTTTTTCGCAGGAAACTTTGCAGGCTAAAATCACGTGCCAAAAAGTTGATTTGGAAACATGTCGCGATAGGCAAGACTTCTGCTTTTGGCTGCTTTTAGTAAAAATAGTTTCCAGCTTTTCATTCAAACCCGTTTTCTGCCACTAAAGCCCAAAAACAAACATCTCAAAGCACACAGTTATTAAATGTTTACACAGAAAGATTTGATTCCGACATTCACCTTCTGATAACACCTCGAACGGTCCGGAGTTCAAATCCCATGTCCAACGCGGCTCTCGCAACATCTGTTCTCATGGCAACGTTCACTCTCTCTTCTTCCCGCCTTAGATCCTCCTGAAGAGGAAGAAAATATTTCTAGGGTAACAAACTGAAATTATGAACAACTCCGGTATCGAAAAACAAGTGGGAATGAGATTTTCAAATAGTTCGTTTTGAATAAATCGCAGATGAATTGTTCTAAGTTGTAAAAAATGTTGCTTTTCGGAGATTTTTACAACAGATTAAGCTGAGCCAATGAGAATAAACCGTTTTGCACAAATCAGGTGAAAGTGTGTGGATAAAAACTGTAACAATGGTTCAACAAATATGTAGCTTTTCCAGCAGTTGTTAGTAACAAGCCGAATTTCGACGTTCCATACGAGACACCTTCATCAGGGTAATGACAAAGATTGAAAACACAAAGTTGTTACAAAGAAACAAAGGCGATAAAACACACAAAAAACGCGGCAAAAGCAAGTCGAGTGACGAAAGCTAAGTAACTATGAACATAGCAGGTAAGAATGTGTGGAATTTACGTTGTTTAAATAATCGTGGTCAGTGCAATTCATTCCAGACACATTCCAGACATTTTAGCCACTGTGCAACTGCTGGATGCTAAACACGCGCCGGACAAATATTCGACATGATTTGATACATGCGCGTTCAGTAACCTTTAATGACTAATGTGACCACACAAATGTCATTGACATCAAAATTTCACCTGTGGGTCAATGATCTGTGGGGGTGGTCTGTTGACCTCTGATTGACCTCTACGTTCACCCAGCATCGGGGGGACATCTAACCCAGCTCCTCGCAACTGGGGCCGGGGTAAATTGGGAAACAATGAAACCATGCGATGGACGAAGTCGGGTCCCTTTCTCTGCAGCAGGAACTCACAACTGGAGAAATACACGGTGGTTTTGTAAAATTTTACACCCAAAAGAGGGAGTTAAATTTAAAGGTTGGTGCTCGTCTGAAGTGTAGGTTTTATAGCCAGTTTCCAGACAATAGGCGAGTCTTATCAAGGTAAATAAAGAGTTAAAAAAAGAAATAAAAAAAATTCATATGAAAACACTGAAACCCGTGTTTTTTTGCCTGTAAGGTAGTTCACTGAGAGAATAATGTGACAACCGGCATTGCGTTTAGAGCAGGCAGCTGCATTTACCGTCGGGTATATGTTAGCAAACATAAGACGGGGTAAAACCTGATGGTACTAAACGCGCTGATACAATACTTTTCTATGAAACGAAGAGGAACTACTCCTTTTTAAAATAGCGTCCCGTGGTGAAAGAAAAGGGGGGGGGGGGGGGGGGGGGGGGGGGGGGGGGGGAGAGAACTAACCGTTTGACCACAATGATACAAAAAAGACGACAACAGTAAAAAAACAAACAATGGTCTCTGAAAATAGCCTTTGAAACAATAGTGCCTATGCAGTGGTGGAATTCAGCTGGTTCGCGCTGGTTCTATAGAATCATCTCACGAAACTTTATGAGATCAGCGAACCGGTATTATTGGTTACTGTCAATGGACTTTTTGTAACAGAGCCGGCTGATAATATGACTTTTGTGACAGAACCAGCTGGCCCTATGCCTTACCTTTGGAAGTAGGGACTTTTAGGTTCGAAACGACTTAGATGCAAATTATCTGTTAAATGTAAATCATCTGTAAACTTACGTTGGAAACCACTTTGCGTGTTCTGTCCATGGTTCGTCTTGTGGATCCCAGTTTTGTAATCCCCCGTTGCAATACCAACACTTTACTCTGTCGCGCTCTCCTGCAATGCATAGAGATGTTTGACACAAAGTTCAAAGTTGTTATATATTATCTTTGCATTTGTTTTGTTTGCACCGCTGGTAACTTTTCGTTGTTAAGATGATGATATTAACCTTAAATAACACAATGTATTCAGTTTGTGTCAATATTACGCCTAAGCTCCTGTTCAAGTATGTGCGACTTAAACAAAACATAAGAATAGCTTTTTAACACGAAGTGCACTTACGCAGGGGCGCAAGATAGGGTGTAAACATATCAAGGTAAGGGAATTTTTTAAATACATTTTTATAACTACAGACCACTTGAATGCACAAAAAGCCAGTCAATTTTTATTCAGAATTTTATGCCATTTTCTACAAACAAATTTACTCAGGTCGTTTTAGATAGGAGTCAGAAATGTCATAAAACTTATTACGAGCACAGGAAGTTTATGTGTGCACAGACAGTCAACTAATGTCCAGACTTCAACAAGTCTGTGTACAAAACTTCGTAGAAACTGAAGAGGGACAACACTACATGTGGTGAAACCAGGAATATTTTTCTTAGAATTTGACAACGCCTTTATTTGAAAACTTGCTTTAATTCAACAGTTCAGGTCAACATGTGCACTCAAGGAGTTTTGATTTAATCAAGGTTGACATTCACATTGTATTTCAAGGGCGTTTCAGTGCGTGACAACATGGTCAACACGAAAGGGTACATAGGTCTGATTTCGCCATACATGTTTAACCTTAATGAGCCCTTTTCATCTGGTGTCTTACTTATTACGCCAGTTAAGTTATGTGTATTTGATTTGTAACCAAGGCGTTCACAAAACATTCCTTTGTGTATAATATACGAACCAATCCTTAATCCTGCGCATGAAAGCTATTTTCGACTCAGGAATTCTCGACTTGTCACGCAATTAACAACGACATTAGAACAGCACTACGACTATAGTTGTAGACAAAAGTAAATAGAAGATGTGCACCTTGTCTTGCAATGTAATCAATTGCAGCAGTTTATATTTATTAACTGAATTCAAAAACGTTTTTAGTTTAATTTTAATTTTCAAACCTATCTTTAACACCTTAGACCTAGAGGTACATAGCTAAAAACGACTGATACTGCGAAGGATTCGAACCCACGACAAAGTTAGGGCCTCTGCCTTGACATTCAGCAATGTTTGGAAGACCGGCTTAATTCGGCACAACGCTATGTAAAATCTCTGGCCTACTACAATTGACATACGAATGAGCTCAGATGAAAAATCATTGATCAATAGCACCCACTCGGTGGCGCCACATACCCAGAAAGAAGAATCCAGCTCTTGCTATTTGTCTTGGAGTTGCATCAACATTGTTGGCATTCCAACGATGGTCGAAAGTTTCAAATCTTACATCTTCATTTCTCATGTGAGGATTTACTGGGAATTGACACTGGAACATGTTTCTCAAGTCCCTCTGTCATAAAATGTTTACATTGGTTTTTTTACAGTTTTTGCAGCTAATTAAGTCAGAAAAAAGGCTTAAAAGTCACACAACTTTAGTTATTATTTAGTCTGTTGTCCCGTATTTGACCACTTAAGGCAAGGCAAGCAAACTATTTATGTTGCATTTGTTGGATTGTTTTATGCCATTTCGGCTGATGGCAGAAAATAGAATTAGCTTGTTTTCTAACTAACAACCATACAGTTACTTAGGATTTATGTGGATTTTAAGATTTACAGGTAGAAAATATCCAAATTTCCACATTTTGATTATCACAGCGCTCTTTTATTAGCTCAGGGAAAATATGACCATTTCCCTGATGGTTCGGTAAAAAGTTTAACAACATCCGCTACTGGGTCAGTAAAAGAGTACACACATCCCCTGAAGGTTCAGTTACAGTGCGACCGAGTCCCCTGAAGGTTCATTAAATGTGCAACCGACGCCGCTGTCGGTTGATTAAAAGTTCACCTGTTCTGCCTCAGAGGGATCTGGTGGCTCAGTGAACACTGGTTGGCTGCTCGCTGTTTGCTCCCGTTCATCCGGTGTGAGGGAAATATTGTTTGGATCGTTCCCCTGGACCAATCTGTCACGAATAGGGGAAATTAACTTGTAGCATTATAAATTTTGTTACGTGGAATCCCAGAAAGATTCCTGTCGTGGGTTCGAAACCCACCGCTAGCTAGGTTTTTAGCCTACGTCTTGCTATGTGGGAATACTTGGGAAACCGAAGTGATTCGGTAAAACGCCTTCAATGGGTCAGGCGTATTATTTTTGTTACGTTATTGATATTCCAGTAAATAAAACCGCCAAGGCCGTTTGAGGCATAATCTATTTGTTTTGTGGCAGGATTGCCCGCGAATGCGAATAACTGTCAAGCAAATGTAGAAAAAAGAGTATTCATTCAAAAGCAACTGAGTCTCCAAATGGGCTTTAACATTTACCGCGTTTTACAAACAAGAACAGATCGCATAAATTTTAGGATTTCTACCTGCAGTGTGGAAAGTGTCTTCTATGTTCAGCTTGCACATTGTCACCATAATTCCAATTGCGCAAAACTCCAGCGCATGAAAAACACTGAACTCGGTCAAGATTTCCCAAATAGAAGAATCCTGACCTTGCAAGGTCGTTCGAACTCACGGTGGGTGTTTCGTTTGGCCAGTGTTCGAAAGTTCGACTGTAAAACAAGATAATTTGCGTTTTTAAATATCAGAAGGAAAATTTTGGGAATTAATTGTTTTTTTACAGTTACACCATCTTTGTTTTCAGCGGTTTCAGTGGAGAAAACGGGGCAAACTTATTCTAAAACGATTGAAACAGAAAAAAATCCTAGTATTTTCGTTATTAGATGCGTATAAATAAAGCAAGTAGTTCCTTATTTTCAAGCGGAACAAGTCTGCGTAAGAAATTCCCTGAATCCAAAGTAGTTTCGCCTTTCTAATATTAGTTCGAAGGAAAGTCCAGTTGTTGAAACTCCAGTTTCGCAGTATAGGACGTAATACCTAATATATGCCGGATTTACCAACTAAAAGAAACTAAAATTAACTTTCTGTTTCGCAGAAATTGACGTAACAATGCACGCAAAAGTAGTATGTCATGCTTGTCTTATTTATTTAAAATTTGATCAAATGTTCAACTTACAGTCTTTCTGATTCCTTTCTCAAGTCCATGTTTTTCACAAATCTTTCGTGATAGGATGACGGAATTGTCGCGAATTCAACAGACTGTAGAAAAAAAACGAAATAAAACATATTTTTGCCAAATTGATCGTTTCTTCAATGAACATTTCTATACGTTTTTTTGGAAGTCTTTGCTACTGTGTTGAAAGTTAAAATGTATGAAGTCATCTTTTCGATTAGAAGATAACAAAGGATTAGTTCCAGTTTTATTCACTTGTTGTCAATCGAAACTTGTTACGTCACAGCATTACAATAAGTTTCGCTTTCACGTCCTACGACATGAGGAAGTTTTAACCCTAACTAACGCTTGCAACGTGAAAAGAACTAATTGGTTTCGGTATGTGATGTTGCAACTTAAAAATTGATGGTTAACACATGCTTAAAGAAAGTTTTGTAATTGGATTTAAACACGAAACCGTTTCAAATCTTTAAAGTTAAAGTTTTTTGCCAATAATAATTGCATGTTTTTTTGCATCGTCTTTCAAACTGTAGAACATATAGAGTAGATATAATTACACCTTTTAAGTCTATTGTCAGTTTTATTTTTAGATAGACATCTTTCCCTTTTATGTACATCTTATAGGTTGAAAGCAATTTAGATCTTTTCTCAAAAGACAGAAAAACACAAACTTACGTTAATCGAGCTACTTTGGAACACAGGCCTCGCAGTTTGGTGTGAAGCAGGCGCACGATCTGTAACAATAATGTGTAAAAGGCACAATTTAATATGTTTCTGTGCATATTTTGGATTAAACAGGTTTTTGAACTCACGCTTTGTTGCCAAACTGGGTGAACTTGCAGCAGCAGCATTTCTTGGTCGAACAAAATCAGGCAAATCACGACCTCTTGACCCAACCTGCGAAAAACAGTAAAAATATCAGGCATGCAAAAATTATTACTTAGGAGCAAAGCAAATTGAAAACTTTCATACTGATTGTTATGAAACTTAAAAGCAAAACACAAAATTGTTCGCAGCCAAACTATGCCAAACTATGTGTTTCATAACATTCAGTATGAAAGTTTTCAATTGGGATGAAATCATTTCGTCATTGCACGATTTCGCCATATCTGAAGTTGTACTTGTATAAGCCTACTTTAGTTTTCAACGAGGCAAGTTCAAGATCAAGTGGATTTAAAATCTATACAATATTCCATAACGTTTAGACCCAATAGGACCATGCCGAAATGTATAAAGAGTTTTTCCAATGGGTTCTTAACTCAAAATCCATTATGCTATATGTGCAACTTGCTTACCTGAGATCTGTCGGTTGGTTGCAAGAATCGAGCAAGACCTCCTCCGCCTGAATGTAAATAAATAACTCGGTTTTTGTGATTTAGTTAATTCCATAAACATTAACCACAAATCCTATCAAATAAAGAAACCTCTAAACTTTTCACAGGTTTGTGCAACAATGCCGAACAACAAATAATTGAGAAAGTCACTTTGTTTTTGTGCAAAACTGCTGTTTCTGTCCTGATAAACCCAACTTTTACTGTCAAACTGTTCACAGAATAGCATTAGCAAAGCGCAGTTGCTGAACAATCATGCAAGTCGCAAACCAATTAGTCAGCGCAAATAGCGACTCAAATTGCGTGTGGACTTTATTGTCGGCGCTTAGTGCTAAAGGGAAACTGCAAACGCCTGTAGGATCTGCTAGAGTTGGAGAAACGTTACAACAAAACTACAAGTTCACAACATGAAAACTATTGCAAATTTAGCACATCAAAGTTCTCTTAATGAACAGGAAGCAGAAAAAATACATAAGTTCACTAACACGAATCTGTTGTTAATTTATCATATCAAAGTTCTCTTAATCAATGGGAAACAGATAAAATCATAAAATAAAACTACAAAAAGATAAAAAAATAAAAAAAAAATAAAAAATAAAATCATGATTGCATTCCTGGAGTATTTGAAGAAAAAAATAACCAACATGATGACACACTCAACTTAAACGAAAACGGTTCGTACCAATTTCAACATTCCCACAATCCTCTCCTTTCATCAACGGACAATCTTCTCTGTGCCATCTCGCTGCTCTGACGTCATCGCTGATGTTCCAGTCTTGGACGCACAACCCGCAACTGTTGACACAAGAACAGAGTTGGAACCAGGCCTTAAATTGGGCCCAAAACTAAAAGTGCAAGCCAGTATCCGGCCCCGAAAGTGATGAAGGTGAAAATGCGGCAAAACACCTGTTGTATTAAAACTTTGAGTTCAGTTTACAAGCAATAGTTTTGCATTTGTTGTGTTGATTGGAGTTTATATTTAACTCAGCGTTTTTTGGATTCAATTATGTTGCACAATGTACGAAGTTAAACGCCCTAAAGGTTTATTCCATTCAAAGTTCAACTTCCATTCAAAACATAAACATTCCGAGGTCATTAAGCAATAAAGCGTTGCAACATTTATGGCGCAATGAACCTTTGATGTTTTGAACCCTATCGCGCGCTCATAGCGTGATTGCCGCGTGACAAGTTGCACATTTAGGTAAAACTTCATCCAAATCAGCAAAACAGCTGTGGTGCAACAGACTGTCGAAATATAATCCAGAAAAAAACAAGCTCCGATAAACACGAAGTCACTTGTTATTATCACATGATGTAAACAACTCCTGATCACCACGTGATCAGTGCGTGACCAACACGTGAACAATGCGTGATTAGCACGTGAGCAGAACAGCCTACTCAACCTCACATGATTAGCAAGTAACCATGTCCGACCTAATATAAATTCTACTTTAGAAGGTTTTATTGACAAAAAGTTGCTAAAAACACATCGAAATTAACCTGAAACACTTCACTCGGTCTTTGTATCCAGTGTAGAAGAAACCAGCTGATGCTAAAGGTCGTGGGTTTGCCGGAGAATGTTCTGGAAATCTGATGAAAGTTGACAATCGGTAGGATTCCATAAAAGTGTCACCCGGCGGAATATACACGCTTCTTTGGCCGGGAGGGTCTTTTGGTCTGAACAAATGATAAAAGAGCTGTGCAGAAATAAAGACGAAATAAGGAGAAACCTTTAAACTTTTTTTTGGTCTTCATTATTGGTTTCAATTTCACAGTTTGCTGCAATATTAGTATTTAAGATATAAACTTCATTTTTATTGGGGTTTAAGATCCAAAAGTTGCGCCTTGGACGCAAATAAAATCATGTTTATGATTCACTCGCAATTACAGATTGACTCATAGTCGTACAGAGAAAAACATCTGTCCATCGAGTGTTTGTCTTGCACAAACATAGCACCGTATGGCCCTATGGGGAAACCCCTGATTGGACGTCCGCTTACTATTCATAAGTTCTTGAACACATTTACTTTTTGCAGGTAAACAAGCGTCAGAAACCAACTGATTCAAACAGCGCATAAAGCGACGAGTCTCGGGTGTCAAATAAGTTTAGTGCGGACGTGTTGTTTACGCGCTGTATCATAATTCTAACAATACATTAGACGTCAAAGCGGTCAGAATGGCGTCACAAACTCGATGAATTCTAAGATAACAATGTTTATCCGATGACCGGTTGTGCGTGTAGTGACGTAAATAACACATTCGCAGCCGTGTTGACTGTCACGTGTCCTCTACGATTCCAACGTATTTTGTTACCTTTGTTTGGAAAGTTCTTTCGTTTGATAATAATATAAGAAACCCTGCTTCAGGAATCTAGTTTTACTTCCACTTTCCCTTTTCTCCTTACCCAGCCGATGCGCTTTTCTAAACGTTTTTTTACTGTGTTTTTTCTGCGTCCATTCTTTTTATCCCAATTATCAAATTTGTTGTCAACGCCAGAAATCGGGGACCAAACGTAAAATATACCCCGCCATCTTTTTTTCACAAAAAGACGTGAATTTCAGAATTGTTGCAAACCCGTATGTAGCCGAGCGTGAAGTTAGGTTTAAGCACAAACCTATCTTGAACAACGCCATCGCAGCAAACCAGCTCCAAATTTTCTCTCGCAAAACCAGAAATAATTTCTGGAGTATTGCGTAGTAATAACTGTTGATTGGATAAATTTTCGAATTCTTCTGTAACTTTTAGAATACCTGCAAAAATGATTTCTAAATTTATTTAACTTGTTTATCAAAAAATATAGTTAAAAAATGTTACCTTGGATTTGGTCTGGTACAATCTCTTGAAGAATTTCATATTTCGTTGCGAACCAATCTTTGTTGTTTTCAGATAAACCAAGTTCAGTCATTACATTAGTTGTAAGAATAACCGCTAACGTTATTATCATCATTCTGTGTGAACTTGTGTTTTCGAATCTCATGTTTTCGAATTCGCGAATTGAGAGATAATTTGCCGCGTAAATTGCCGCCAAAACTATTTCGAATTGGTTTTGATTGGTTGATTTGTTGAATGCGGTTTGGAGTCGCTCTTCGGTCAAGTTAGTAGGACTCCAATCTTCACTTCGATTCGGTTGCAGAAGCTCTTTCAATGTTTGGATTTCTGATTGAGATAAAGTGAGTGTAAGTAAGATACGATTAAAGCCGAATATACTGTGCTAAATTTTAACAATAAAGTGACTATGGCATTGAAGATGGTTTATCACCACTAGGCGCGGCTCGTGTATATATGTGAACCGCGGAACTCTAATATCAGATTTTTGTTGATGGATTAAATATTTTTAATTTAGATTGACGATTGATGTTTCAAAACTAATTTAAGCTAAATTGAGCCACGAGTCACCAATAATGATCAGGGTAGGGCAATAGTCATTTTGTAACTGTGAAGAACAACACATTTTTTCATTGAAATTGTTTTTAAGATAAATCGTAGGCTAAATCTAGTTGTAATAAAAACAACATTTTACACTTGATTTATTAATTTTTGTTTTTTATTTGACCAAAGTAATTTCGTTCTTTCCTGGTAACGTTTTATTTAAGCTACAAGTTACGATTTAAAAATTTCAAACATGCGTCGGTCTGTTATTATGCTTTAATGGTAAATATATATTTTTAGCAAATTTGCGAATAATAATAAGTTTGCCAGTTTATAATATATAGCTCCAACGTGGAGCCCGAAACAAATAAGCAATTATACGAACATTATGCAACTTTTTGGCAAAATGGGTTTAAGTTTTTTTTTAGGTAAATTGTAGGCCTATTGTGTTTGGATAATATAACACCTATCAGATTTTAATGTGCTGGCCACAACCTTTCATCCAAAGTTAGATTTTTATTATTAAAATAAACAACTTTATTGCAGGTTTAGTGTGTTTTTGACTGACTTTATATAACTTTCAATTTATCCGCACCTTTTAGCCAAGACACATGATTGTGGTTGTTTTGATATTTGATGTCAACTTTCTTCATTACAAAGCACAAATACTTTAAACCTGTTCGGCTGCAACGAAAAAAAATATTCTGTCAATAAACGCTGCCGGAAAAAAAGCCTCACGCTTGACTGCTTTCTCTCGCTTATACTTCCTTTCTCTCCCGTTATTTTCCCCCTTTTCTGTTCTACGCAGACATATGGCGGCAAAGGGAGACTGTTTTAGCTGATAAAAAGGCAAGACTAGCGCATAACTGGCTGTACCGTGCGATCGGCTAGTACAGACAGGAACTTGTTTGCTGACTGCTGTGGCAGAGTTTGTGCCAGTTGGTTTTTATACCGCCGCTTTTACCGTGAGGGGGTTCACCCGGTAAAAGATGAAAACTGTGTTACAAAGGTGCCCTGGTATTAAGAAAAAAAAACAAAGAATAATAAGTAGACGGTGTTGAAACATTCAGGAAAAGTAATGATGGAAATTTACAATCCTGCGCAACACTTAGTTATTACTAGTGGCGAGGCAGTGTTTAAACTTTTATGTAAAAACTGCCGTAGTTAATGTTAAAAAACAGGCCACGACTAGCTTTTGGACTGGACAGTTTAAAATTGTCGCTTAATGTACGAAGTATAAGTTTATTGTAGGCACTAACCCACAGCGGAAAACACAGTGTGAAGTAAAAAAAAAAAAAAAACAGCAAGCGCAGTAAAATATTTCGAGATATTTTTTCTACAAAAATAACGTGAGTTCGATCTTGCCACGTCCTAAAACATAAGTTTCCGAAAACATTGACATTAAAAACTTAATATATTACCAGGCTGGCCAAACTCAAGCCAATGAGGACAGTTATGTGTCCTCTTTTACTGAAAAAGACACATACTGTTTTCGTACGTATTTTTTTCTTTTTCTGCCTAACGCGGATATTTTTCTCGTTTGGTCAATAAAATGTCGTTCAAATCAATTTAAATTTAAACACATTGCAGTTAAGTATATAAAGTTGTGTATTGTGAATTTTGGCCCCAGTCGCCCAAGCAGGTTTACCAACATAACCCCAAAACGTAACCAGATGTGCGTTATAACGCCGAGGGTAGCCGCAGGGCCGAAAAATGATCGACCAGTTAGCCCAGTGTTTCTCAGACTTTTTTCCTGTACCGCCCCCTTTAGGTTTACATAATTTACAAACACCCCCTTTGAACATATAATAATCAAAACGATTTTATTTCACGTACAATATCAATGTGATAATTGAAAGTCTATTTTTTTAACTTGTATTCCGATGGGCAGTATTTAAGCTACAGAGTTCCTTTTTGTATAACATGTGAGATAAGCCAACGCTAGGTGGAATACCAACGTTTTTTTAAACACTTTTGAACGTGCGTATGCCTACTATCGGACGTTTGTCGTTTTGTTTGGTTTTAACTGCGCTATCTTTTCTCAACAACCCTCCCCCCACACACACTGATAGCAAACATCCCCAATGAGAACTACTGGTTAGCCAAACAGCTCTTCGTGATATTGAACAGCGACGGTTAAGGCTATAGAGCTAACGTTCAACCATAAAGCCTTTGCGAATGCTGACTCCATACTTCCAAACAGTCTGACTAAAGATGCTATGGTGAAATATACAGTTATCATAAACTATATCTGTAGGCCTATATCTATTAATTAACGTAGGCAAACGAGTTGCGTGTTCTGGGACGGAATCATCGGTGGTTGTAGGGAATTCCCCGTCTGGTGCAACCGGCGTTATCCGGCATGTGGCAGTTCGTGATTGGTTAAATTATCAGCATGCGTGGCGCCACTGACGCGTACAAGCCCAGCCATGCATGATGAAAGTTCCGCTTTTCAGAGCTACAGTCTGCTTCCTGCTGCCTTCCCGACATGCAGCAGCACTGATGAAATCTATTTTGCCCATATACAGATGTGGATGCCTTAACCTTGAAATTTCTAAAATGATACCGTAGATTGTGTGCTGCTATGCCTCTATGCTTTCCTCGTCATATCACGTCGATTGTATATGTTGCGTTTTTCAAAACAATACAATATTTCATTATGGTGAAGAAAAGATCTATTTTATAAACGCATGTAATAGATTAGGTTTTATGTTACCAACCTTGGCGACCTATGTGTAGGTAGTTACTTGGAAGTAAATCAACAGCTGCTAGCTTCCCATCGTCACTAACGCCAACCGCTGTTAACCTATTAGTTCAGTAATTTGTGAATAACTGTAATTGATTTATTTATTTATTGCCTGTTTCAACTAAGCAGGGCTAAAAGGTTACTGTAGGTCAGCATAAATGCATTTCTACTAGGAAACAGATGTATGTCCGGCGTTGCAAGTATTCCGGTTAGTTTATGTGGAAAAAAAGGATGTGATATGTATAAATTTGGAAAGCCACCTTTCTGGTTTGTATTTGCTTCATGCGCCAAATGCAAATACATGCAAAATTGGTTTGTCGATAATACTGTATCGGCGCCGTTCCCCGATGGTTTGATATAAGTACTCAACCGATACTTCCGAAGTTTACAACGTTCCGAAGTTTCGTTTTGCATGTATCAGCAACTTTACCGATGTTTGTTTTGGCGCGAATAAAGTACGGCGGTACGGACATCCTATACAGCAGGCCTGTCAAACTCGCGGGCCGCGGGCCGCATGCGGCCCACGAAGCCCTCCAATGCGGCCCACGAAGAGTCAACAACAATTGTAGTATTTTGNAAAAACAGCAGATAATTGGCTGCCGTTGGTGAAATAAGGATCTGCAATGCGGTCGTCGTAGCGAAAAGGTTGTTTAAGTGTATAAAACTAGAATAAAAATCACATGCGGCCCTCGGCATAATTCCCAAACTGCAATGTGGCCCGCGAACCCCACGAGTTTGACACCCCTGCAGTATACAGGATGCACTATGCAGTGCATCTTTTAAGCGTCAAACATGAAAGCAAGCGAAACTAGCAAGTTTTGGTCATTAAGTAACTGCACAAATGCAGTAAAGTTTGTCAAATGCACAAAACAAGCCACATGCTAAAATCTACAAGTGACCAACATGATCAGTTAATATTGGTGGTCAATCAAGGTTGCGAATTCACATTGGTTTGTAACAGGATAAAGAAGACACTGTGAAAATATGTCTGGTGTTAACAGAAGGTAAAGCAGAAACAATTTTCATGGGGGTTATGTAGAGGGAAATACCCGACGGTTGCGCGACCGACGCTATCCGGTATTTGTCAGTTGAGCCATTTGAATTGGTTAAGTTTTTCGCCGACGCGGGCAAGCTCAGACACGACACGTTTACAATATTGAAGTTCGGCTCTTTAGTGCCACCCCCCCCCCTTGGATTTCGCAAACTAGAGATGCTACCGTAAATTGCTTCAGTGCAATTGTTACACCTTGTTTTTTAACTCAAAGGTTTGCATCGATTGTATGTTGCATTTTTTGAAACAATATATATTTCATTATTGAGAAGAAAAACGTCTATTTGTATGACACATCGATGGAGACGTAGATAGATTAGGTTTCATGTTACTAACTTAGGCTACCTATATATGTAGGCAGCAACTCTTAAGGAAATCAGTAGCTGCTAGCCACGCTTCCCATAGTCACGAACGCCAACTGTCGTTACCTGATTGGTTCATTCGGTTGCCAGCTTCTCACAAAACAAAACAAAGTCAAACAGGACACGTCAACAAAAAAGGTTCCTGT
The DNA here is from genome assembly GCA_003260075.1 of Phallusia mammillata. Classification (NCBI taxonomy): domain Eukaryota; kingdom Metazoa; phylum Chordata; class Ascidiacea; order Phlebobranchia; family Ascidiidae; genus Phallusia; species Phallusia mammillata. The sequence continues at coordinate 60,665 of QLIY01000795.1, read as the reverse complement.
TTTCGTGCAGCGATACCTTACATACTTACACCATTCCTATCGTTGCCTTTAAATACAGCTTATATCTCTGGCAACCAACAGAAAAAAGTTTTAACTGTGCTGTTTTCCGTGTTATTGTCATAGGCTTAAAGTGAAGTATTTAAGTGTGTAAAACTTACACAGCAACAAACCCCCACAAATTGCATAAAATTTTTGAAAATTATCAGGACAACAAGCTAGCGCAACACATGATTGATACTAAATCCATGTAAATTTGGTAATTTCTGTCAAGCCTTTCAAGTATATTGTTAGATTGGCAACGGGAATTGTTTTCCAGGCTTCTAAGCAACCAGAGCCATCATTATTATGAAACTTCAAAACCTGTAATGAAGCCAATTTAAAATTAAAAAATTGAAAGTAATTGCGTAATGAAACCCCTGTAGATATTATAGGTTGCATCTCTAACAAAAAGGTGTGTTGTTATATATAGCCTACGCAATGCATTATCTAGGTGTGCTAATTGCAGAACCCAGGGGTAAAATTTAAGGTACTTCACCTGAAAAGGTATGCTCCCCCCCCCCCCCCCCCCCCCCCCCCCCCCCCCCCCCCCCCCCCCCCCCCCCCCCCCCCCCCCCCCCCCCCCCCCCCCCCCCCCCCCCCCGCCGCCGACACAATTGTGATGTCACCACCAGCGTGGCTTTCTGATGCTACATGTCGTAATGTGATTGGTTCAGGCCTAAGAAGCCAAACACGCGTAACAACGAGCAACGCACCAAACTTCGGTTCCGCTTTTTTATCGCTACAATCTGTAATTGCAGACACATTGTCACTATTATTGCCACAACACACAATTGCAATTAGTATTTATTGGGCATCTATTTGCCTGTTGTTATGTAGTTTCTACCCTGGTCTGAAAAACAATCACCAGTTTAAGATGCAGATGTTGTTAGTTAGGTTTGCTACAGTACCTATTTACTGGTACCACGATTAAACATACCGTGTGGAAATCCGTACAAAAGATATGTTTGTAATAGTAAAGCAATAACGCAGTAGGCGGTCGTGAGGTTACTTCTTATTTATTTACAACTACAGCAGCACAAGATCGATCTCCACCGTCTTTTCCTCAAACAATGGTCAGATTAAAACTTGAGTGGTCCCACCAACGTGCCCGTAACTTTGTGGCGCTTTATAAAGTCTCAACGTTGCGCAGCTGATTCGAAAAAGGTGAATTTTTTTATCGCAATTGTGTTGCTTAACTGTTTCCAAGACGGAAATAACTCAACTCAAGGTCACCTGAAGGTCGTAGGGTGAACTTTGAACCGCAGGGCACAGGAAATAAATTTCAATCAGACAACATTGAGAGTAAAGTTTTAATGGAACAAAAACAAAATGTCAAAGGTTTGTACACTGGCAGTAACCTCGGGGCGCCCTTGCCAACGAACAGTGCGCTGACTTTTATCGGGAATTTCCCTCCCGTTTTCTTTTATCACAGTAGTTCTTAAACTGTGCGTCGCGACGCCCTGGTGCGTCGGTTTAATTTTCCAATAATATTTCCGTTTCGTGACTTTTTTTTGTTGTATCAATAAACACAACTTTAATAATAAGTTTCTACATTAACTTTTATTTGCGGGTGCGTCGCAAGTCCAGAAAACTTTTCCAAAGGCGTCACAACAAAAAAAAGTTTGAGAACCACTGTTGTAGGGCATTGGCAATCTCTAGCACTGTCTAGTGGTTTACAATTGTCGAATATTTTTCACACTTGTGTGTTTTATAGCAGTGCCTGTTAGTAAGTTAACATATGGTCTATACTTTTTATCAAGGGTTGACCACAGTCATTTGTATGTCAAATCTACTTGTCTGAAGTTGTTACTTTAACAAAATTCTAATTTAATTTCGAATCAGCCTTGGTTAACTTGAAATCATCGGGCTAAAGTTTAATCACGTAATAAAGCATTTTTAGGCACGATTATATCCTAGTTTCTGACAATGTTTATGAGTTGCAGTTTCTTTGTGGAAACTTACTTAGTTAGTAATGCGCAGATGGTTGTGTTTGGTTGCTAAAGTGGGTTGTATCATAAAAAAACTTAAAAATCATTGTATTGGTTCGTAATTTGATTTTAATTACGGTACATTTACCGGTGTTGGTGGTTTCATTACAAGCTGTTGTGTAAACTTTTGTTCGATAATTTCAAGTTGACCAAGGCTGTTTCGAAATTAAATTAGAATTTTGTTAAAGCAACAACTTTAGACAAGTAGGGTTAACATACAAATGAGTGTCGTAAACCCTTGTGTGAAATTCTATGAACCGTGATTCTACTGCATGTTAACTTATTAACAAGCACTTCTTCGAACGCAATAAGTGTACAAAGAATTCACGTAAACCACTAGACAGTGCTAGAAATTCTTTACAAGAAAAAGAGAGGAGAAATCACTGGGAAAAATCAGCGCACTGATTGTTGGCAAGGGCGCGCTGAGGTTACCGCCAGTGCACAAACCTATGGCATTTTGTTATCGCTCTGTTAATACTTACTACAATGTTGACAAATTAAAACTCAATTCTCGTGTTCTTCACTTCAAAGTCCGCACTACACGCTCAGGTGACCTTGTGTTGAGTTTATTTCCCTTGGTAAAACAGTTAAAGAAACCAATTGGATATTGGGCACCTTTTTCAAATCGGCTGCGCAAAGTTTACACGCCATAAATTGCGACAAAGTAAACAGCACAATAACAGTTTGAAAGATGGTAAACGTGATGTAGCTACACCGTTACTACAATCTGTTATACATCGAGGCTTGGGGAACGTTGGTGGGACCAATGTCGGATTAAGGGTCTGCTGGCCTGTAGGCACATTTTATAAGTGGCCTGGAAATCAGGGTTGCTAACTAAAAAATTAGAATTAGTGTTGCCAAATCATCAAAACTGGCCTGGATTTTTTACTGGCCTGTAGGCACGTGCCTACTTTACCTAATGGTTAATCCGGCACTGGGTGGGACCAGTCAGGCTTTAATCTAACCAGTGTCTTATACATAAAGACGGCTGATCTCGAGCTTGTGCTGCTGTGGTTGAAAATGGGAAGTAACCTAACGATACCGTACTGCGTTAGTGCTTCACTATTACAAACATATCTTTTATACGAAATTCCACACGGAATTTGTTTGTGGTACCAGTGAATATGTTTCGGCAGCGAAATCAACTATCTGAATAAATAAATCAATGTTAAATCAACGTCTGCAACTAAAACTGGTGATACTTTTTCAGACCACGGGAGAAACTGTGTGTAATGGTATTGATAACAACAGTGACGATGTATAAAGTATTTGTCTGCAACTGCGTATTCCAGCGATAAAGCCGGAACCGAAGTTTGGTGCGTGGCTCGTTACGCGTGTTTGGCTTTTTATGCCCGAACCAATCACACCGCGACATTTAGAGTCAGGGACGCCACGCTGGCATCCGATTCAACTAATCACACACAATACCGGCGGCGTGGGTTAATCATTGACGCCGGTTATAATGTGGAGGTGTTTCCTCCTTTAAAAAGCATCGGTATTTTTCCCGGCGANTACATGTCCATTATATCAATACACATGATTGCACTTGGTTGCAAATACTGTCCACATGGTGTGTTAAGAAACCAAAACTCGAAATTGTCATTACTAAGGTATTTCAAAATTCCTATTACTTGTGCAATTGTATGTTCTGCATTTGATATTGCCTGAATTTCAGTGAGGCATTTAACTTCACAGTCGCAGAGCTATTTTTTGGTAGCATTCAGAACTAAAACTGAGTATTTCTAGTTGTTGCCTATTCCTGCATGACATATTTGGAATAGAAGATATCCCATTCTGTCTTAAAAATTTTAATTCAGTTTTTTATTATCAAAGCTTAATCGTGACTTTTCAAGGTGTTAGATGACCTTTCTTCTTTTTCAAGGCGTTACATACACTTATTTAATTCAATGATAACTGCAAAAACAGAAACCCACTTACAGTCATCTTAAAAAGTCACGACCAACCTTCAAACAAATAACTTGATAGATGGCAAAGTAGTTATTTAACTATACTCACTGCCGAACTTAAGAATATAGTACACGGGTTTTGCTTTGGCACACAATAGACCCGGAACAGACGACTACATGCTGGATTCCTGTTTCACACGCTACGTGGTTGGTGGAGCTGCGCGAGCCGCAGCACCCTGTCGCCTATTTCGCCCGGCATGTAGCTTTTCAAAGTGCGCATGCGCACAACTGCAAAACGTCATGAAGCTGGAACTGCAGCTCCAGCATAGATAACTTATTAATTTCATAATTTTTTAAAAAAAAGGTGATCAAGGGGCAAATTATGCTGCTTGTTATATATTGCGAAGGAATAAAAAAAATAAAAGTTACATGTAATATTATATTAGGAGTAATAAGTAAAAATATTAGGGGGTGCTGCAGCTCCGCAGCACCTTAGCACGAGCCGCCACTGGTAGACAGCCACTTTGAAAGAAATCAACATCTGCTTGCTTCCCATCGTCACGAACGCCAACTGCAAACAGGGCACGTCAACAAAAAGTTCCTGTTTTTAGTGCAGCAATACCCATACTTACAACACTAGTATCGTTGCCTAAATCTCTGCTAACCTGCAAAGAAAAGCTCCAAATGTTCTGTTTTTCCGTGTTATTGGCTTACGGTGAAGTATTTAAGTATGTAAAACTTACACAGCAATTCCCCACAAACTGCATAAATATTAAAATATTGTCAGGACAGGCTAGCGCAACCCATGATTGATGTTTAGATGTACTTGGATGGCACCACCAAACCCATGTAAATTTGGTAATTTCTGTCAAGCCTTTTGGGTATATTGTTAAATGGAAACATTAATTGTATTCCAAGGCTTCTAAGCAACTTAAGCCATGAGAATCATAAAACTTCAAAAGCTGTTATGAGGCCAGTGTGAAATAGGAATTAATTGCGTAATGAAACTCGTTTAGATATTGGGTTACATCACTAATAAATAGGTTTCCTGTTATTTATAGCCTAGTCGGCCACCTTAAGCGACGCATGCCAATTTACTTGTTGGTCCCATCTATTAATGACCTCGCATGCCAAAGTTTTTTTCTAAAAAATAGCGTTTCCTTCCAGCAGGTATGAATAATAAAGAGAAAGCAGAGTGTTTTGTTCATGTAAAGACAATGGCATGATAAAAAACTGAAAACAAGCAGTCTAACAGGTTAAAGCAAATCGGTTCGCGTGTCAAGGTTGCCGACTCCTGGCCTTTGCAATGCATTATCTAGGTGTGCTAATTGCAGGAACCAAGGGGAAAAATTTGAGGTATTTCACCTGGAAAAAAATACTGGTGCTTTCAGAGGGGGAAAAACCTTATTTATAGCCACGCTACACCCGGCGCCATTGTTACGCCGCGGCACAATTGTGATGTCACCACCAGCGTGGCTTGCTGACGCCACATGCCGCGATGTGATTGGTTCAGACCAGGAAGCCAAACACGCGTAACAACGAGCCAAACATTGGTTCGGCTTACTTATCGCGGCAATCTGTGATTGCACACACGTACTTTATTAATCGTGTTGCCTAAACACAGTTGCAATTAGTGTTCGTTGTGCATCCATTTCATTGTTTTTCAGCAATTTCTCCCTTGGCTTGAAAAAGGAACACCAGTCTAATTTGTAAATATTACAGTGTTTATTTATTCACTTAGTTTCGCCACCGCACGTATTCACTGGTACCACGAACAAAAACACAATTGTGCAATTTAGAACAACTCAAGGGATATGTTTGTCACAGTGAAGCACTAACAGAAGGTTATTTCCCGTTTCCAACTACAGCAGTACAATAACATACTCGATCTTAGTAAACTTCAATCAAACAGGTTCCACTGCTTTGGCAGTAATGTTACTTGCTTCAAAAAGTGCAAGGCAAGCAGAGAAATAAAAAATAAATAATAGTTAATATGTGACCTAAATTGCACCGTGAAAGTACACTATGAAAACTAAAATACTGTAACGATGATTAAACACATGTTGCAAACTTTATGACAAAAGGATGTTTTTTTTCGGCGTGAACTTCCCCCTGTAGACCATTTGGCACAAGAACGAAACCCCATTGCACGATGTATTAAAAATGTCTTATACATTGTTGAATCAAGTCTTGGTTTGCTAATGTTCTTAAATGCACATAAGCCTATACAGACACAATTAATTTTTTACAAAAGAAAAAAAATAACTTGGGGCACAATAATATCCAATGAGTCGACATCTTTCGATTTAAGTCAAGTCTATAATAAAAATAAAGTGCAGCGGTTAAATTTAAATTTTGTAATAAAAAGTGCAGGAGTTAATTTAAGAGATCTTGGTTGTGTTGAACTATGTACAAAGTTTTTGGCCTTGGTGACTTAGATGATACTGAATTTAACACATTGCAACATCTTATGTTGCATTGGATATAATTCAACCCTGTGATCTTGATTGTGCCATGTGGTGCGCTTACTTCAAAGAGTTTCTTACCTAAGCTATCCGATTCATCATCAGTCTCAGGTTCTTGGACCTGGATCCCAGGAAATTCATAACCTCCTTCCGCCACTGCTGGTCAATAAAGAAAACCTATTACTTAGTTGTCATACAATTGTGGATTTACTCCAAACAATCAAGTCTCTTACCTAAACTATTCATTTCAAAATCATCCTCTTCATTTTGCACCTGGACCTCAATGAGTTCATTTCCTCTTTCAACCACTGTGTCAATAAAGAACACAATTTAAATAGTTCCCCCCCCCCCCCCCCCCCCCCCCCCCCCCCCCCCCCCCCCCCCCCCCCCCCCCCCCCCCCCCATCACATGTGGTAGAAGGGTCAGGACCCAGAACTGGAATTGGAATAGGAATATTTTCTGCTAAATCAAGGAGTTATTTTATTTTATTTTTCATGTTGATTTGATTGGATTAATTGGATTGTTGTGGTTTATCACATATCTTGATATAGTTTAAACTCACTTTGTGCCTCAACTCCTAGACATGAAGCGAATCCCTTTAAACCATTAAAAACACCTGAGGCAATTCCATTGCAACTTGTCATCAACACTAAGAAGTAAATTTAAAATGAAATAATATTAATTATAATCAATTAAACAAACATTATACACAGCACAAGTTGATCTAATCACTTGGCCAATTGCAGGCAATTCACTGCACTAACTTCTGCAAAAAAAGTACAATAAATCAGTCTTGTTTACAAACTCTTTTTTCTTTACCTTTAACTATTTGTTAAATCTCGATAAAAACAATCCCTAAAATTGGCAGTTATTTATCAAAACTGTATGCTGTAAAATTTGTGGCAGAAAACCCGGGTTATAGCTAATAACAAGATATTGTTTAATCCAATAACATATAAGCTAACCGTCAGCATTTTCACGTAACTTGTTTTTCACGGGGTTCGAACCCAAGACGTTCCCGGGGATGAATTTCGAACAAGGTAATTTATGTCTGAATATGGGTAAGGCGCGTCGGACCAATCGGTTTATGCCCATTTTTATACAACTTTTTATTTAAACAATTGCCAACCCTCTTCACGCCACCTATCGGTATTCTTTCAAGCTTGTCCCTATTTTCGATGATAAATGGTTACATCTCTGTTATGCTTTTTTTGTTAAAAGTTCCCGATATGCTGCATGTTACCTGATGGTACTGCATCACCCCTGTTTCTCAAATTCCCGGGTGATGTTTTTCTGGGCTGCAAAATGTTGCCCGCAGACTTAACCGTGCTTGAGTGAGTTGGTAAATCTCTGCTGTACACCTAAANATTCCTCGGGTATTTGAAGAAAAAAATAACCAACATGATGGCACACTAAACTTAAACGAAAACGGTTCGTACCAATTTCAACATTGCCGCAATCCTCTCCTTTCATCAACGGACAATCATCCCTGTGCCATCTCGCTGCTCTGACGTCATCGCTGATGGTCCAGTCTTGCACGCACAACCCACAACTGTTAACGCATAACAAGGTTGAAACCAGGCCTTAAATTGGGGCCGAAACCCGAAAGTGCAAGCCAGTATCCGGCCCCGAAAGTGATGAAGGTGAAAATGCGGCAAAACACATGTTGTATTGGAAGTCAAACCCGAAAAACCCGGGCCGACCTACAGTTATCACACAGAAGCACGTGGCTCTCTACAATAGTCACGTGACTTGTACACATTAGCACAAGAGCCGCCAGACTACGGCCGCGACAACTTTTTATCCGGCCTGCGAAATTTACTATTTTACAGTAGTTGCGCATTGTTGGCCCCTCAAAAGCATTGGAAAACCGCTGCGGTTTGGACGTGTAGGCTATGTGGCCCTCCTGTGACATCTTTGATGTTTTCTGGCCCGCTGCATGTGAAAACGTTTAGTGACCCTATTCATTAGCAGGTGAAATCACAAGCTTGGAGTGGAAAACAATGCTATTAGAAGATTATAAGAAGGCAATACGAGAATACGAATCTTTAAGCACTATTTTCAGCAAATTTTGTTTCTAGTAGCGAGTTACTTACAGTATGATGTCGGTGAAAGTGCAGTTTGTATTTGTTCACTTATCACGTGACGGCCCAAACATATAATGGCCCTCACATGAGAAATGAATGAACGCAAACTGCTATGGTGCATCATATGGTTTGGCTCCAAGAAAACCTGCAAATGAAACCTAAACTTTTTTACACGAGAGTATTGAGGTGCAAAAAAGCATTTGACATATTTTAAGCATAAATTTTTTTCGTGTGGCAAATTCTGTGGAGCCTGTAATCAAGGTTAGATTGCCTGGGTTTAGATCAGTGGTGTTCAGCCTGTGGACGTTGGTGTTACGTCGTGGCTTTTTGAGTGGTACACGAGTAGTACATGTTTAAAAATGACTGATTAAGAGTTTATAAGATTTGTATATGTTTCGTCACCGAACTTTATATTTAACTCAGCGTACTCTGGACTTAATCGTGTTGCAAAATGTAAGAAATTAATTGACCAAAAAGGTTCGGAAGTTAATATAAACAAACCCACGCCAAAAAGCGTTACAACATCGACTTGCGCAACGAACCTTTGATGTTTGGGGCTAGGGTTCCCCCCCCCCTGCTTTTTATTAAAGCTGTTATTCAAGTCCGTGTCTTGTGTACCTAAAGTCATGAGTATATTTTCAAAACATTAGATGAACAAAGCTTTTCACTCTAACAACCATATAACACACCAAAACTAAGTGATAACGGTTCATACCTATCTCAACGTTCCCGCAATCCTCTCCCTTCATCAACGGACAATCATCTCTATGCCATCTCGCAGCTCTGACGTCATCACTGATGGCCCCCCCCCCCCCCCCCCCCCCCCCCCCCAGTCGTGAACACACAACCCACAACTGTTGACACATAACAAGGTTGTAAGCTGGCCCGAAATTGGGGCCGAAACCTGAAAGTACAAGCCAAGATTCCGAAAGTCAAGCCTGAAAATCCCGGGCCAATTTTAAAGTCTGACACAGAGACACGCCATCACACTGCGGCCCACGACAGCTTTTTACTGGGCCCTCGAAGTTTACTGTTTGACAGTAGCTGCACATAATTGTACTATTTGACAGTAGCACAATCTGACCCTAAATAAAACTGTACTATTCGCTGTCCTGCAAAAGCGCTTAGCGGACGTTTTTGGAACGGCGATGCGTTAGACTCTAACGCACGAAGCTTACTTGCACCTAACATTGTAGAGTTGATTTTAAACGCAGGGTTGTAGAAAGAATATCGACGTAATACTATAATGCAAGCCGTACCAACAATAGGGTAAAAAACGTGTAAATACGGTACATGAAAAAATTGTGTGGCTCTCGCTTGATGTCCGAAATTGGTTATATGGCCCACCGACGAAAAAGGTTGCACACCCCTGCGTTAGAGCCTGTGAGCTGGGTCCTCAATGTCTAAAAGTTATTGCCCTGAAGGTTTGGAAACTTCCATTTGAAGCAGAACGTTGCACCAATTATGGCGCAATGTACCTTTGATGTTTTGAACCTATTACGCGCTCACAGCATGATTGCAACGTGACAGGTTGCACATTTAGGTGAAAGTTCATCATAATCAGCAAAACAGCTGTGGTGCAACAGACTGTCGGATTATATATAAACCAGAAAACCATGTTGAGACCAAACACAGGAGATCAATAGTTATTTTAACATGACGTGACCAGCAGGCTCGGTAAAATTTAAACTCTACTTAACTTTATTGACAAACCCCCCCCCCTCACGCGCGCATAGCGCGATTGCCGTGTGACACGTTGCACATTTAGGTGAAAGTTCACCCTGATCAGCAAAACAGCTGTGGTGCAACAAACTGTTGTAAGCCCGTAACATAATGTAGAAAAAACATGTTTAGACCATAAGACCATAAAAAAACGATGTCATTTGTTATTATCACATGATGTAAACAACTCCTGATCACCACGTGATCAGTGCGTGACCAACACGTGATCAATGCGTGATTAGCACGTGAGCAGAACAACCTACTCAATCTCACATGATTAGCACGTGACCAGTAGGCTCGATGAAATCTAAATTCTACTTTAGAAGGTTTTGTTGACAAAAATCGCTGAAAATAGATCGAAATTAACCTGAAACACTTCACACGATCTTTGTATCCTGTGTAGAAGAAACCTGCTGATGCTAAACGTCGTGGATTTGCCGGAGAATGTTCTGGAAACCTGATAAAAGTTGAAAGTCGGTAGGATTCCATAAAAGTGTCACCTGGTGGAATATACACGCTCCTCTGGCCGGGAGGATCTTTAGGTCTAAAGAAATTTACAAAAGAGCTATAGAGAAATAAAGACGAAATTTGGGGAAACACTTTAACTTTATTGGTCCAATGTCACAGTTTGCTACAATATTATCAAATATGAGAAAAACACTTTATATGTCAGGCGAGTTTAGTCTGGATGTGTTTTTTTCGCACTGTCACGTCGATACGATTGATGCAAAAGCGGTTCTTTTCTCCAAGACTTCGTACACAAACCTTCTTTATAACTCCCCCCCCCCCTGGCCGGGAGGGTCTTTTGGTCTGAACAAATTAAAGAAAAGTTTTTATTTTATTTTATTTGAGATAGCATTCTAGCTTTATTTATTCAACATTATTAGTTCACAGTTTGGACAAATAACCTAACCCATGAAAACAACCCGCATACGTTTTTGTCGAAAGGTTTTCAAATTGTTCCTTCATGGCCAGTTAAATATAATTCTAACTCTTCAACACACCCTGTCCCTGACTTATAGTTGTACAATGAAAAAACATCTGACAACAGAATTCTGTTGTTTTGTCGCAAGGCAGCACACAAAAAGCACCGTTTGGGGAAACACCTCAATCAACTCCCGTACCGTGTATTATTCATAAGATTTGCAAAACATTTACTTAGCTCTGCAGTAAACAAGCGTCAGAAACCAGCTGATTCAAACAGCGCTTACAAAACGACGAATATCGGGTGTCAAATAAGTTTAGTGCGGACGTGTTGTTTACGCGTTGTATCATAATTCTAACAATGCAATATACGTCAAAGCGGTCAGAATGGCGTCACAAAATCGATGAATTCTAAGATAACAATTTTTATCCGCCCCCCCCCCATGTTGACGATATTTATCGGATGACCGATTGTGCACGCAGTGAGGTCAATAGCACAGTCGCAATTGTATTGACTGTTACATGAACGCCACGATTTCCAAAGTCTTTACTTATCTTTGTTTTGGATTGAGTTAAGTTTATTGAAGTCAAACCTTGCTTCAACAGTTTGGTTTTTGCTTTCATTTACCAATTTCCCAGCTGATGCGCTTTCTAACCCGTTTTTTCACTTGACCGTTGTATTGGCGTAATTGCAACCGCTGTACAACTTAAAAGTTTTATTACACCTGCACCCAATTTTTTACGACCCCTAATTGTTTGAAACCAAGGCCCGAATTTTGGAATTGTAGCAAACCCATATGTTTAGTGTGAAGTTAGGCTCAAATCAAACACAAACCTGTCTTGAATAACGCCATCACAGCAAACCAGTTCCAAATTTTCCCTCGCAAAACCAGACATAATTTCCTGAGTATTGGGTCGTGACAACTGTTGGTTGAATAAAGTTTCGAATTCGCTTGTATTTTTTAGAATATCTGCAAAAATGTTTTCCAGATATGCTTAACTTTAAAAAAAATCCCCCCCCCCCCCCCCCCCCCCCCCCCCCCCCCCCCCCCCCCCCCCCCCAATACTTATACCTCGAATTTGGTCCGGTACAATCTCTTGAAGAATTTCAAATTTCGTTGCGAACCAATCTTTGTTGTTTTCAGGAAAACCGAGTTCAGTCATAACATTAGTTGTAAAAATAACCGCTAACGTTACAATCATCATTCTGTGTGAACTTGTGTTTTCGAATTTCATGTTTTCAAATTCGCGAATTGAAAGATAATTTGCTGCGTAAATTGCCGCCAAAACTATTTCGAATTGGTTTTGATTGGTTGATTTGTTGAACGCTGATTTGAGACGCTCTTCAGTGAAGTTAGTGGGACTCCAATATTCACTTCGATTCGGTTGAAGAAGCTCTTTCAATGTTTGGATTTCTAAATAAGATAAAGTGAGTGTAAGTAAGATACGATCAAAGTATACTGTGCTGGATGTTAACAGTATAGTGATTTGTGTTGTAGATGGTTGTACAATCATCATCAGTGTCGTGCATGTACACTACGGTACTGCAGCACCAGCCAATTTGAATGTGAATTTAGTTTTTTTTTGCTCGTTGAAACAAATCGTAGCAGCTCAATTGCCCTAAATAATCACATAGTCGGAAATAGCTGCGCAACGTTGAGACGTTATAAGGCGCAACAAACCCCCCCCCCGACAATATGCTGCGAGAATCAAATGCGAATTTTACTTGTAGTAAGGCAGTTTTGTTATGCAACCTAGTAAAACCACCTTGTGTTATGTAAAGGTGCGGTCTGCGATCTAATCATCGAAATTGTATTTGGTCTCACAACGACAAGGGTTGGTCACTCCTGATTTTAAGCAATGAGTTGCACCAATTATGGCGCAATGTACCTTTGATGTTTTGAACCTATTACGCGCTCACAGCATGATTGCCGCGTGACAGGATTCCACATTTAATTTTAAAGTTTGTCCTAAACAGCAAAAAAGCAGAAAAACATATAACCCAGAAAAACATGTTGATACCAAACACAGGAGGTCAATAGTTATAATAATATGAAGTGACCAGCAGGCTCGGTCAAATATAAACTCTACTTTACTTCATTGACAAAAAGTTGCTAGATCGAAATTAACCTGAAGCATTTCACTCGGTCTTTGTATCCTGTGTAGAAGAAACCAGCTGATGCCAAACTTTGTGGGTTTGTCGGCAATTTTTCTCGACATCTGACAAAAGTTGAAAGTCGGTAGGATTCCCTAAAAGTATCACCCGGTGGATAATATAAGCTCCTCTGGCCAGGAGGATCTTTCGGTCTAAACAAATTAATGAAAGGGTTTGTATCGCAGGAAATTTTGGGTAACATTTCAACTTTATTTGTTTTGCTTCATTGGTCCAATGCCACAGTTTGCTACAATATTATCAAATATGAGGAAAAAAATCATCTTCTTTGGCGTAATTGCAACCGTTGGGTGCTTAATTACAGCTGCGTCGAGTTCTTTGCTTGATGTTTGGTGCTAGTGTCGTAGACGAGCCTAAAGACCCGACCCCTAATTGATTGAAACCAAGGCCCGAATTTTGGAATTGTGGCAAACCCATATAAAAAGGGGCAACCTATAGGTGGCCGAGTGTAATGGTAGGCTCAAATCAAGCACTGATACAAACCTGTCTTGATATGCCATCGCAGCAAACCAGTTCCAAATTTTCTCTTCCAAACCAGAAGTAAAACCCGTATTGTGACGTGATAATTGTTGATTGAAGAAAGTTTCGCCTGTAATTTTTAAAAATGTATACAAAAATGTTTCCCCCCCCCCCTCAGATATTCTTAACTTGTTTATCAAAAAACATAGGCACAAATTGGTACCAGCGAAAAAGTTGACAATTTGTGGAAAGATGATAAACGCGCTGCAGCTACACTACAAGAGTTATGTGACAGGGACCCATTCATTTGTTGAAACAGGGAACTCAGTCGTGGTTTTCAACAGAGAACGTGTTAAAAGGTGGATCCCCCGTTAGCCTTTTTCCATTCAAGACAGAAACTTGTGTGCCGTGGTGGTGATGTGCCAGGTGTTTTTTTATTTATCAAAACTGTATGCCGTAAAATTTGTGGCAGAAAACCCGGGTTAGAGCTAATAACAAGATATTGTTCAATCCAATAACATACCCCCCCCCCCTGTGACAGGGACCCATTCATTTGTTGAAACAGGGAACTCAGTCGTGGTCAGTGCCGAAAAAATAGGGAGTGAACGCCCGTCGCTCCAAAAGCAAGTAAAAGAAACAAAGAAAGAGCATTCGCGTACTTTTCAACAGAGAACGTGTTAAAAGGTGGATCCCCGTTAGCCTTTTTCCATTCAAGACAGAAACTTGTGTGCCGTAGTGGTGATGTGCCAGGTGTTTTTTATTTATCAAAACTGTATGCTGTAAAATTTGTGGCAGAATACCCGGGCTAGAGCTAATAACAAGATATTGTTTAATCCAATAACATATAAGCTAACCGTCAGCATTTTCACGTAACTTGTTTTTCACGGGGTTCGAACTCAGGGCAATCCTGGAGACGAATTCCGATCAAGTTTTTTTTTTTATGTTTGTAAGTTATATGTGTCAGGCGCGCTGGACCATTCGGTTGGTGCCCATTTTTATACAACTTTTCTTTCAAACGATTGCCAACGCTCTTTATGCCACCTATAGGTATTTTTCAAGCTCGTTATGCTTTTTTGTTAAAAGTTCCCCATATGCTGCTTGTTACCTGATGGTATTGCATCACCCCTGTTTCTCAAATCATCGGGTGATGTTTTTCTGGGCTGCCAGATGTTGCCCGCAGACTCAACTATGGTTAAGTGAGTTGGCAAATCTCTGCTGTACACCTAAAAGCAATCACATCTTATCTAGTTATAGAATATGCTTGTCGAAATAACGAATAAGAAAAATGTAGTTTTGTTTTCTCTACGATAATATGAAGAGGTATCTGAAGTTGTATTTGTTAGATCTACTTTAACTTTTAACAAAACTGACTCAAGAATAAGTAGACTTGAAATCTGTACAACATTCAAACTTTTGAACCCAATGAAACGATAGCAAACTGTATGAAGAGTTTTTTTTCCAAAGTTTTTTTTTAACTAAACTCCAATTCAATTACGTTGCAACTTTGCATACCTGAGATCCCCCCCCCCCTGCTTGAGTGAGTTGGTAAATCTCTGCTGTACACCTAAAAACAATCACATCTTATCTAGTTATAGAAAGTGTTAGTTGAAACACCAAATAACAAAAATATGCTTAGGAACACTATACACGGACTTGAAAAGTAAAATATATAGTTTTGTTTTCTCCACGATAATATGAAGAGTTATCTGATGTTGTATTTGTTACACCTACTTTAACTTTAAACAAAATTGACTCAAGAATAAGTAAACTTGAAATCTGTACAACGTTCCAACTTTTGAACCCAATGGTAAAATACCAAAATGCATGAAAAGGGGATCACAAAGGTTTTTAAACTTTAAACTATTCCATTATGTTTTAGATGCAACTTCCTTACCTGATATCTGTCGGTTGATTGCAATAATCGAGCAAGACCTCCTCCGCCTGTATGCAAATAAATAACTCGGTTTTCGAAATTTGGTTAGGAATAATTCTTCCATAAACATTAACTGCAAATTTAAACAAAAAAAAACCTTGAAACTTTTCACAGGTTTAACGGTTCATTGGGATGCCTCATTGTTTTTGTGCAAAACACTGTTCTCTGTCCAAATAAACCTCACCCTTCTGTCAAACTGTTCACGCAAAAACAACAAAACACACTTGCTGAAAAATCACGCCGCAAATCAATCAAGCTGCGCAAGGGGGCGACTCAAAAGTGAGAACTTAATTACGGCGCTTAGTGCTGGAGGGGAACGTAAACAGTTGAAGTTAAAGAACTGTTTCAACAAAACTACATGTTTCTAACACAAATCTGTTGCAAATTTATCATATCAAAGGTATGTTAATCAATGGGAAACAAATATAATAATGAATGTATTCCTGAAGCATATGAAGAAAAAAAATAACAAACCAAAGTCATGACCCCCCCCCCTGTTTTTGTGCAAAACACTGTTCTCTGTCCAAATAAACCTCACCCTTCCGTCAAACTGTTCACGAAAAAACAACAAAAAGCACACGTGCTGAAAAATTAAGTCGCAAACCAATTAGGTTGGCAAGGGGGCGACTCAAAAGTGAGAACTTAATTACGGCGCTTCGTGCTGAAGGGAACTGTAAACAGCTGAAGTTGAAGAACTGTTTCAACAAAACTACATGTTTCTAACACAAATCTGTTGCAAATTTTTCACATCAAAGTTCTGTTAATCAATGGGTAGCTAAAAAAATCATGAGTATGTTTCCAAAACACTTGATGAAAAAAGTTTGTCACTCTAACAACCAAGATAACACACTATAAACCCCCCCCCCCCCCCCCCCCCCCCCCCCCCTGACAACGACTCTTACAGATCTTAACGTTTCCACAATCTTCTCCTTTCATCAACGGACAATCATCCCTGTGCCATCTCGCAGCTCTGACGTCATCGCTGACTGTCCAGTCTTGTACGCACAGCCCACAACTGTTGACACAAGAACAGAGTTGTATAAAAAGGCCTGAAATTGGGGCCGAAAACCGAAACTACAAGCCAGGAATCCGAAAATCAAACCTGAAAAACCCGGGTCGATTCTTTTTAAAGATGCGGCCCGCGATCTAATCATCTGAATTGTATTTGGCCTTACAATGACAAAGGTTGCCCACCACTGATTTTAGGCAAATGCGTTGCACCAAGTGCAATGTACCATTGATGTTTTGAACCTATTACGCGTTCACAGCACGATTGCAACGTGACAGGTTGCACATTTAGGTGAAAGTTCATCATAATCAGCAAAACAGCTGTGGTGCAACAAACTGTCGGATTATAACCCAGAAAACCATGTTGAGACCAAACACAGGAGGCCAATAGTTATTTTAGCATGACGTGACCAGCAGGCTCGGTCAAATTTAAACTCTACTTTAGAAGGTTTTATTGACAAAAATCGCTAAAAGTAGTTCGAAATTAACCTGAAGCATTTCACTCGGTCTTTGTATCCAGTGTAGAAGAAACCTGCTGATGCTAAACGTCGTGGGTTTGCCGGAGAATGTTCGGGAAATCTGACGAAAGTTGAAAGTCGTATCACCCGGTGGAATATACACGCTCCTCTGGTCGGGAGGGTCTTTCGGCCTGAAAAAATTAATGAAAGCGTTTGTATTGCACGAAATTTTGGGTAACGTTTCAACTTTGTTTGTTTTGCTTTATTGGTCCAATGCCACAGTTTGCTACAATATTATCAAATATGAGAAAAAAAAACACTTTTTATCGGTGTTTAAGGTCTAAAAGTTGCGCCTTTGACGCAAATTTAATCATGTTTATGACTCGCATATATGGCATGCGAGTGCCTGACTTATTGTAACTTAGAAGCACAAACATAGCACCGTTCGGCGATATCCCTGAATGGACGCCCGCATTTAATTCATAACTTTTCCAAAACATTTACGCGCCGTGATGTTCGTCGTACGAAACGATTAATGCGCGTAGTGACGTCAATAGCACAGTCGCAATCGTATCGACTGTAAGATGAACGCCAAGATTTCCAGTCTTTAATTACTTTTGTTTGGAATTGTGTTTAGTCTATTCTTTTTGGTGAAAAAGTTTAAGAGCCGCTGGTATATGGGAATGCTTGGTGACCGACTCATTCAACATGACGCCTTCGATTAGGCTGGGATGCTATGAATTAATTTTGGTGACCTATTTGTATTCCAGTAAGTAACACCGCCAAGGCCGATTGGCGATCTGAACAGGGTTGTTTTAGTTTGTGATCTACTGTTTACTCAAATAAAGTAATAGAAAATTGCACGAGTGAAACTTAAAGTCCAGTTGTTGAAACTCCAGTTTCGCAGTATAGGACGTAGCCTAATACCTTATATATGCCGGATTTACCAACTAAAAGAAACTAAAATTAACTTTCTGTTTCGCAGAAATTGACGTAACAATGCACACAGAAAGTAGTATGTCATGCTTGTCTTATTTATTTAAAATTTTATCANACTAAAAGAAACTAAAATTAACTTTCTGTTTCGCAGAAATTGACGTAACAATGCACGCAAAAGTAGTATGTCATGCTTGTCTTATTTATTTAAAATTTGATCAAATGTTTAACTTACAGTCTTTCTGATTTTTTCTCAAGTCCAAGTTTTTCACAAATCTTTCGTGGTAAGATGACGGAATTGTCGCGAATTCAACAGACTGCAGGAAAAACGAATTAAAAACATATTTTTGCCAAATTGATCGTTTCTTTAATGAACATTCTTAGTCTTTGCTACTGTGTTGAAAGTTAAAATGTATGAAGTCATCTTTTCGATTAGAAGACAACAAAGGATTAGTTCCAGTTTTATTCACTTGTTGTCAGTCGAAAATTGTTACGTCACAATATCCCAGCAAGTTTGGGTTTCACGTCCTACTACATGAGGAAGTTTTAACCCTAACTAATGCTTGCAACATGGAAAAAAACTAATTAGTTTCGGTATGTGATGTTGCAACTTAAAAATTGATGGTAAACAGTTGCCTAAAGAAAGTTTTGTAATTGTATTTAAACATGAAACCGCTTCAAATCTTCAAAGTTAAAGCTTTTATGCTAATGATGATTGCTTGGTTTTCGTCTTTTAAACTGTAGAACCCCCCCCCCCCCCCCCCCCCCCCCCCCCCCCCCCCCCCCCCCCCCCCCCCCCCCCCCCCCAACATTTATACTTTTCTATTTTATGTACATCTTATAGGTTAACAGCATTAAAAAAACCCACTCAAAAGACAGAAAAACACAAACTTACGTTAATCGAGCTACTCTGAAACACAGGCCTCGCAGTTTGATGCACAGCAGGTGCACGATCTGTAAAATTTGAAACTTGTTTCTGTGCATATTTTCATAATATATTTTTGTCAACTCACGCTTTGATCTCAAACTGGGTGAACTTGAACTTGCAGCAGAATTACTTGTTCGAACAAAATCAGGCAAATTACGACCTCTTGTACCAATCTTCAAAAAACATTAAAATTTTCAGGCATGCAAAAACTGTCAAGTTTAAAGAGCTCTTCTGGCAAATGTATTTCTATTGTTTATCGTGCACTGTTCTAGTCGCACTCAGTATCATTTCGCCTGATAAAGGCACGAAACGTCGGAATAAAAATACATTTGCCAGAAGAGCTCTATAAACTTGATAATATGCCTGGCAGCAATATCTTATATATGCAAAAACTATTTAAATAAACAAAACCAAAAATTGCTCGCATCCAAACTATACCAACTGGCTTAAAATCTGTACAACATGCCAATGTTTAGAGCAGTGTTTCTCAATCTTATGCGTATCGAGTACCACCAGACAACTTTTATCCATCGCTGCGTACCACCTATAAACCTAAGCCCTGTTTGAATGGATAGACCAAGAAATAGGCTCATTTTCTCAACCTGGCTACCATATTTGATTTCAAAAGAATGTCTAAAACACAAGTTTCACCCAAACCAGAGCTGATTAGTTGGGTCAGTTAAGTTGCAATTTTAGATCGGACTTAGGTTAAAAAGCTACCCGCGTACCACCTGAAAAGTTCCGGCGTACCACTATTGGTGTAGGTTTTTTTTCCAATGAGTCCTTAATATGTTTAATGTACAGCTTGCTTACTTGAGATCTGTCGGTTGGTCGCAAGAAGCGAACAAGCTTTCCTCCACCTGAATGTAAATAAATAACTCGGTTTTCGGCATTTAGCTAATAATAATTCTTCCATAATAATATATAAAATTCCCCATAAACATTAACTTTAAATTCAAGCAAATAACGAAACCTCCAAACTTTTGACAGGTTTGTGCAAAAACGTTTTGCTTTTGTGCATAACAAACATTTTTGCTGTTTGACCTGTTAAACCCAACCCTGTCAAACTGTTCACAGAAAAACATTAGCAAAGCGTAGTCTTGCAAGTCGCAAACCAATTAGGCTGCGCACGGGGCGACTCAAATTACGAGGGAACTTAATTGTCGGCGCTTTGTGCTAATGGGAAACGTTACAACAAATATACATCAGTTTCCTTACATAAATCTGTTGCAAATTTACCACATCAAAGTTCTCTTAATCAATGGGAAACAAATAACATTATAAATATATTTCTTTATCGTGCACTGTACTAGTCGCATTCATTGTTATTTACCCTGATGAAGACGACCTGTATAGGACGTCGAAACGTCGGAATAAAAATACAATTGCCAGAAGAGCTCTATAAACTTAATATTATGCCTGGCAGCAATAGCTGATATAATGTCCTGAAGCATTTAAAGAAAAATAAATAACCAACATGATGGCACAAAAAACTTAAACTATAACGGTTCGTACCTGTCTCTACATTGCCACAATCCTCTCCTTTCATCAACGGACAATCATCCCTGTGCCATCTCGCTGCTCTGACGGTCCAGTCTTGTACGCACAACCCACAACTTGTGATACATAACAGGGTTGTAAGCTGGCCTGAAGTTGGGGCCGAAACCCGAAAGTACAAGCCAGGATTCCGGCAGTAAAAGGGTTGAAGGAAAAAATGCGGCGAAATATCGTCGTTGTATTGAAAATTAAACCTGAAAACCCCCGGCCAAATTACATGTCTAATAAAGAAACACGTGACCGTATACATGAATCACGTGACTTACACATTAGCACGGGGCCACCAAACTGCGGCCCACGACAGCTTTTTATTCGGCCTGCGAAGTTTACTGTTTGACATTAGCTGCACATAATTGTACTATTTGACAGTAGCACAATCTGACCCTAAATAAGACTGTACTATTTGTATAGTCCCGCAAAAGCGCTTAGCGGACGTTTTTGGAACGGCGATGCGTTAGGCCTGTAAGCTATGTCCGCAATGTGTAAAAGTTATTCCCCCACAGGTTTGGAAACTTCCATTTGAAGCAGGGGTGGTCGACCTGCAGCCCGCGGGCCAAATGCGTCAAGTTCATTAAAGTTGTGCAGCCCGCAGAGACACTTGGATTTCAAATGTACTGGGAAACGAGTCCAATTATTATATTGGTTGTGCAGATTAGTGCGCCCGGTGCTATTTTTCTGCGACCTGACAATATGCTGCGAGAATCAAATGCGAATTTTACTTGTAGTAAGGCAGTTTTGTTATGCAACCTAGTAAAACCACCTTGTGTTATGTAAAGGTGCGGTCTGCGATCTAATCATCGAAATTGTATTTGGTCTCACAACGACAAGGGTTGGTCACTCCTGATTTTAAGCAATGAGTTGCACCAATTATGGCGCAATGTACCTTTGATGTTTTGAACCTATTACGCGCTCACAGCATGATTGCCGCGTGACAGGATTCCACATTTAATTTTAAAGTTTGTCCTAAACAGCAAAAAAGCAGAAAAACATATAACCCAGAAAAACATGTTGATACCAAACACAGGAGGTCAATAGTTATAATAATATGAAGTGACCAGCAGGCTCGGTCAAATATAAACTCTACTTTACTTCATTGACAAAAAGTTGCTAGATCGAAATTAACCTGAAGCATTTCACTCGGTCTTTGTATCCTGTGTAGAAGAAACCAGCTGATGCCAAACTTTGTGGGTTTGTCGGTAATTTTTCTCGACATCTGACAAAAGTTGAAAGTCGGTAGGATTCCCTAAAAGTATCACCCGGTGGATAATATAAGCTCCTCTGGCCAGGAGGATCTTTCGGTCTAAACAAATTAATGAAAGGGTTTGTATCGCAGGAAATTTTGGGTAACATTTCAACTTTATTTGTTTTGCTTCATTGGTCCAATGCCACAGTTTGCTACAATATTATCAAATATGAGGAAAAAAATCATCTTCTTTGGCGTAATTGCAACCGTTGGGTGCTTAATTACAGCTGCGTCGAGTTCTTTGCTTGATGTTTGGTGCTAGTGTCGTAGACGAGCCTAAAGACCCGACCCCTAATTGATTGAAACCAAGGCCCGAATTTTGGAATTGTGGCAAACCCATATAAAAAAGGGGCAACCTATAGGTGGCCGAGTGTAATGGTAGGCTCAAATCAAGCACTGATACAAACCTGTCTTGATATGCCATCGCAGCAAACCAGTTCCAAATTTTCTCTTCCAAACCAGAAGTAAAACCCGTATTGTGACGTGATAATTGTTGATTGAAGAAAGTTTCGCCTGTAATTTTTAAAAATGTATACAAAAATGTTTCTCAGATATTCTTAACTTGTTTATCAAAAAACATAGGCACAAATTGGTACCAGCGAAAAAGTTGACAATTTGTGGAAAGATGATAAACGCGCTGCAGCTACACTACAAGAGTTATGTGACAGGGACCCATTCATTTGTTGAAACAGGGAACTCAGTCGTGGTCAGTGCCGAAAAAATAGGGAGTGAACGCCCGTCGCTCCAAAAGCAAGTAAAAGAAACAAAGAAAGAGCATTCGCGTACTTTTCAACAGAGAACGTGTTAAAAGGTGGATCCCCGTTAGCCTTTTTCCATTCAAGACAGAAACTTGTGTGCCGTAGTGGTGATGTGCCAGGTGTTTTTTATTTATCAAAACTGTATGCTGTAAAATTTGTGGCAGAATACCCGGGCTAGAGCTAATAACAAGATATTGTTTAATCCAATAACATATAAGCTAACCGTCAGCATTTTCACGTAACTTGTTTTTCACGGGGTTCGAACCCAGGACGTTCCCGGGGATGAATTTCGATCAAGGTATTTTATCGGTTGATGCCCAATTTTTCACAACTTTTCTTTCAAACAATTTCCAACGCTCTTCACGCTACCTATCGATATTTTTTAAGCTTGTCCCTACTGCATGTCGTTTACTCACCTAATGGCATTTCATCACCGCTTTTCCTTAAATTCTTGTTTGATGTATTATCCGCCATGACAGTATATTTTTCTATAAAATACTAAACACAAAAACAAAAACATTTTTGCGATATAAATATAAGTTTACAATCGAATAGAAAATTGTTTGCATACAAAAATAGATTGTTAGATAAACCTCCAATATCTAATGTTTATTAACGGTTTCTTACATGGTCTTTACGCAGGTTGTACTACCTTATTTCAAACTTTTGATACTTTGTGGTTGTTCACAACGTTGTCGATGTTATTTGTCAAAAGTAGTTCTATTTCAATTTGAAAGCGATTTGTCAGTTATGCTGTGTAACTACCGCGTTAAACTTTAATAAGCTGAGCAAAAATTCAAAAATAAACGTAAAACGTAAAAAAGATAATTTACAATATGATTAAGAGGAAACCACTGTTAGAAACAACTGTGTCGAGATAGATTTAACGTAGGCTACTATATTGTTTAAAATGAACGCATATTTTGCCAAAACGTAAAATGGCCTCGGAAAATTCAGAAACAGAAAAAGCCTCGACAAGCCAGGGTAACAAATCTCCCAAGACTTTTGAATTACTTTCGGATGCTATTTCGCCATTAGATATTGGACATGCGATTGATACACCAGTTATTGATGACAGGAAGCGATTGGAATTACTTGACAATGTTTGGTCTCCTTCTGAGTTTTGTATGACCTTTTTCCGAACGCGAAGAAGGTGAAAAAACTCGAAAAAAAATATCTTGGAAAGCTGCACATCAGCGGGTATTACGATTGCTTTGCATTTTCACAATTAAAGAAAGGACTTTTTTGCAAATATTGCGTTATAACTGCTCCTTAGGAGATCAAATTAAATCAATTAGTCAAAACTCCTTAGCAAAATATACATATTTAACTGGAAAAGATGGTTATTTGACGTCTCATCTTGCGCATGGCTTTCACAGTGAATGTATACGACAAGCAACAGAACTACGCCTGCGCATAAAAAATGGGATTGGCAACGTTTCCCAACAAGCGAATTCGGCTTTTGAAACGCAGCGACAAAAAAACAGATGCTCTGAAGAAAATTATACGAGCAGTGGAACATATCGGAAGACTGGGGTTGGCGTTCCGTGGCCACAGAGACAGCGGCAAATTGGCACTTGATTTAGAAAACCTTTACTCTCAAGGAAACTTTCGAGCTGACCTTCAGCTTATGGTCCAATCTGGCGACACGGTTCTCGAACGCCATATAAATGAAGCTTCTCGCAATGCGCAGTATATTTTCCCCATTGCTCAAAATGAGCTGATTGAAGCCATCGATGTCACAATGCGTAAAGTTGTAGTGAGGGAGGTATGTGAGTCCAACTTTTTTGCAATTCTAGCGGACGAAACCACCGACTTCTCGAAGCAGGAACAACTGAGCTTGTGTCTCCGCTACGTTCGCAACTTACGCATTTGCCAGAAATTCCTATGTTTTGCCGAGGCACCAGATTTAACTGGAAAGGGATTGGCAAAACAGATTATTGATATACTTCTAGACTCCGGAATGGACATTTCTTCTACGGTGGCGCAGCAGCTATGTCTGGACAACATAATGGCGTGCAAAAGTATGTCCGAGACAAATGTCCAAATTCTGTTTACGTACATTGTGCGGCACACAACCTGAATCTCTGTCTGGCCAAAGCTTCAAATGTGCCAGCAATATTTGCGGCACTAAAGCGCTGATGTTAATGAGAGCTATCATTGACCAATCATTGTTACTTGTGCTTGAGGTTACTGCAAGAGTATTGGAACTTACTAAACCGTTAACAATGCTCCTTCAAACTGTAATTTTTGTCTTTAAACTTTTACCCGCACCTTTTAGCCAAGACACATGATTGTGTTTGTTTTGATATTTGTTGTCAACTTTCTTCATTACAAAGCTAAAATGCTTTAAACCTGTATGGTTGAAAAAATATCAATCTCTTTAGCAGAAAAAACTGTGCTGAAAAAAAGCGACGCGTCTCACTGCGTTCTCTCGCTGATGCTTTTTTCTTTTCGACTCGTTTAAAGGGGAATCCCCCTTAGGCTCGCGCATAACTGGCTGTTGTTAGCTTCGATCGGGTGGTACAGACAGGAACTTGTTTGACGACTGCTGTGGCAGAGTTTGTGCCAGTTGGTTTTTATACCGCCACCATTACCGTGCGGGGATTTACCCGGGGATTTACCCGGGGATTTACCCGGGGATACAATGTTGCCGGGTATAAAGAAAAAACAAAGAAATTGTTGAAACATTCAGAAAAAGTGATGATGGAATTTTTTACAAGCTTACATTAGCCCAGTGTTTCTCAACTTTTTTTCCTGTACCGCCCCTTTTAGGTTTACATAATTTATAAACGCCTCATTAGAACTGATAAAGATCAAAACGATTTTATTTCACGTACAATATCAATGTTATAATTGAAAGTCTATTTTTTTAATTTGTATTCCCCTGGTCAGTATTTAAGCCGACGCTAGACAGAGCACTAACGTTTTAAAGTAACAGCAGAAACTAACTGTGGGGAGAAACTAACTTTTTTCACTGGTTCGCATGGGTCAATCCGTCTGGGAGCATTTGCAAACAACAAATGACTAGTTATCCAATTATCAGCTGCAGACACAATACCTTCGTCAGTTTACTCAATTAAAACCTCCAATAAAACCGGGTCAAGTGGTCAAGTAGTAGGCCAAAGGCTAAGTAATTACCGTTTTATTACTGTATTTTTGTATCCCACTTTGGATTGGTCATTGAGCACAGATGGCAATTGGATTACACACATTTCAGTTTTAAAATGTCTATTTAGTAATTTTTTATAAAGCACACACACACATACTTTTACTTCTATATTTCAATATGTCATCACAAATAGACGAATATACTGTTTGGGTTCCGAAACAAACTTCAAAAAAGTACAATGTTATGAGATTTAATGCTGGTGACAGAATCAAATCAGTGACCGCCGTCAGTGCGCAAAATTTCAAGTGGCGAAGAACTGATCCGCCCAAACAACATCTGCAAAACCATCAACGATACAACAAACAAGTTTACAAGTTTATTGCAGCATCAAACAAAGCAACAATATGTACTGCACAGGAAAACTAATATAAATTACGCTGGCAGTAAAGGCAAACTATTTCGACCTACAATTGGTTTCATAAGTGCAGTTGGTGACAGGACAAGATGGGTACAAAAACAGGCACGCAGTCAATTAGGCCCCCCCCCCCCCCCCCCCCCCCCCCCCCCCCCCCCCCCCCCCCCCCCCCCCCCCCCCCCCCCCCCCCCCCATGGGTTCAAACGAAACCCATGGGTTCGGCAACGTTGAATCAGGGGTTCGATGAAGGTATTTTTGAATACAAATATTCGGCAAACGTTTTAATCAAACTATAGGGGTATCTAGTCGCTAAAAATAGCAATTACTATTTGCTGGATGGCAAAACGTTGGAAGTTTGTAGGTTATATTTGACATAACAAGAACACTGTGCGCATTGTTCGTCAAAATAACGAACCTTTGTTGGCAGCAAAAATGTATGGTCAAAAGCTCAAAATGAGTTAGAAACCTAACTTGTTGGGGTTCGACCAAAGGCTGATTGGTATCATAGTGGTTCGGCCTTGGTAAAAAGTTTAAGAACCACTGTTTTAGCAGAAGTAACATATTAAATAAACACAAAAATTAAACATTAAGCAGACTTCATACGTTATCCGATGAGACACAAGGCCGGGTCAAGTCAGTCAAGTCTACAAAACAGGTCAACGTTAAATTTGCGAGAAAAACAGTTGTTTCGATTGCGAGCAAAGTTTTTTAGTTTGAGTAACGTTGCCTAATTCAACATGCGTTTAAATAAAACCCCCCCCCCCTTTTCAGTATAGTATTGTTTTGCAAAAGGTGGGTTTAATTTTAAGTGTACTTACCCAAATTATTTATATCATCGCCTTCAGGGATTCGGATCTGGGTCCCAGTTGCTTCATTATTTCTTTCCAGCACTGTGTCAATAAAAAAGCGATCATGTTTTTCATTCAGTCGTGGTTTTCCACAAGCCATAGATTGATTGATAATAAGTTTAACTCACTTTGTGTACCGAAGCACGAAGCGAACCCCAACCCCTTCAAACTGGTAAAAATCACTGATGCAATTCCCCTGGCAGCCACCACTACTAAAAAATAAGATTGTAGTTGTAAGTGTATGAGTATGTGTGGTGTAAATTGGTAAACCACGGGGGAGTGCTGGATAAACGTACGACGTGTCACGCAGTAAGCGCGTAATCCGGTTCCTGGGCTTGTTTGTATTTAGTTGAATTGTTAATTGTAGTTTCTAAACCTTTAGGATAATAACGTTCTAACATTGCGCAATATCATTAAGTCCAAAACACGCTGAGTTAAATACAAAGTTTGGAACACAAAATAAATTCATATTTACATCTTTTACATCCCAGGACTCTCCCGGGGACGCATCCAGATCAGGTGGTTTTTATGTCTGTATATGGGTCAGGCGCGCCAGACCGTTCGGCCAAGTTCCTGCCCCATATTTACATCTTCCATTTTTCAAACACTTGCAATTGCTCTTTGCGCCACCTACCACTAGTTTGTCTAACCTGATAACATTGTATCACCCACATCACCCTCTGAGTTCTCAGGCATCGGTAATGTGCGGTCCAAATTGTTGCTAATTGATCCAGCTCCGTCCGAGTGAGTTGGTCCATTTTCGCTCTCCTCCTAAATTTGATTACACACAAGTAATAGTATATGCTAGGCAAAACGGCAATTGGAAACATTTTTTTACAAAGTCATTTAATTAACAAAACTTGTAAGTGCTCTGCACAGTTTTATACGTTTCAATTGAAAGTTTTACAGTCACTGTAAGCTATATGTATAGTCAGCAAACATAGTGCTAGCCCAAGTTCTCACTTTGAAGAGAAAAACTGGCGGAGACCAATAAAATACTAAACAACCTGAAAACTCCATGAGCACTTAAACCTTTGTACCCTCAAACATTACTGGTGCGGAGTATCGTGTATTGAATTTACAAATAAGTGTCATTACATACGAGCGACCTTATCACGTGATTGCATAAACGTTTTATTTCGTCATCGTCTCAGTAATTGACCTTTCAATTTTTTCCATTTAGCATTATCTAACACCTTCTATCTAATTTTGCCTTCTTGTCAAGGTTATCTATACATCTACATGCCATTTGCTATATATTCACATACAACGAAACGTTATCACGCTACTAGTCTCTCTTTTAATTACCTTCAAGGCTAAGACTTCTTCCCCATATCGGACCAAGCCCAGCCAAGCATAAGTTTAGAGAGCAAATAAGTTGGAAAATATATTCAGCAAACGATAATTGGCACGGACTAAAGAGTGGGTGAGCGTAAAAGTTAATGGTTAATCTGGCTTACACAAATATTATCTTTAATAATTTTTTGCAGAATGGCAAATACAACGATCAAATAAAACGATTTAATGAGTTATTATTGACTTTTGGAACGAGGTAAGAAAACGTAACATGTTTGACAAACAAAAACCACATAAAATTTAAAGGCATGTGGAACAACTGTAAAACCAAATGCATTACTTTCAGGCTGTTTTAACCAATTTGTTTAAAAAATAAGATTTATAGGAGGAACCGGTGTATTAAGTGTTTCAGTTACACACGATTAGTTCTTATAGTTTTGTTTTTTGCACATTATATTTTTGCACTGCAACTGGTCTTACCTCTTCAACGTGGGTAGTTGACTGGTGATCTGTGTTATCTGCCATTACAGTTTTTTTCTACAAAATACTGACAGAACTAAAAAACAGTTTGTGCAATATAAGTACACGTTTACAAACAATTAAAAAAATTGAATACAATTATACATTATTAGATAAACCACCGACAAATAATGATTCTGTTGACGGTTTCTTACATTGCCGTTTACAAACGTTTAACTACCTTCTTTCTTTTAAAATGACCAAACTCTTTAATACTTTGTGGGTGTTTATAACGTTGTCGATGTTATTTGTCAAAAGTATTCTCAATTTTCAATTTGAAAGCGATTTATTTGTTATGTGTAACTACAGCGTTAAAAAGTCGCACTTCAATTTGCTGCGCAATAAACGTAAAATTTTTCTCCCATTTCGTACATTTGATTCGAAATTTACAAAAAAACTAATTAATGTTACCTTTCCGCCACATAACCTTTATAGCCTATAAGCCAATCTCTTTTCTAACGCAGATGGCTAGTTTTAGTGAATATTTTAGCGCACTTGTGTTGCTACGATTTGTTTTATCGGGTAAATAGAATCAAGTCAACACATCAAGCCAAATTGCGTTCTCTCGTTTTTGCTTATTGTCTTCCGACGCATTTTGAGAGAAACCCCCTGCTAATACTTTTTTCTGCCAATGCGACAGTGCTTAATTGGTCAAAGAGACTCGCGCTAAACTGGCTTCCCCCCCCCCCCCCCCCCCCCCCCCCCCCCCCCCCCCCCCCCCCCCCCCCCCCCCCCCCCCCCCCGTGGGCCGTGGTGGCATTGCAACAGCCGATTTTGTACACCGCTTTTACCGTGAGGGGATTCACCTTAAATAAAATTGCAAAATAATAAAATATATCGGCACTTATATTCCTTTTTTCGTTAGGCGGGGGTAAAACAGATTTCATAGATTCTGGAAGAGTAATGTCGAAATCACACTGCTTAAACATTCTAGGTCAAGTTAAAATCCACAATCCTGCACATTCGAAAGCGGTGGGGCAGTGCTAAAGCTTTTATGAAAAAACTGCCGTGCTTAATCATATAAATCAGGGGCGGGCAACTTCTCCAGTCGGCGGGCCTGATATGGGAAAATGAAGTACTTGGCGGGCCGGATTCCTGAATCGATACATTAATCGCGTATTTATCCAGTGATTTAAAACGGATTTTTGACCACCTAAACCAGGGGTGGGGAACCTTTTTGTTTATAAAGGCTACCAAACGATTTATCGACACTCGTGTAGGCCGCATAGACTATTTCCCAGGCCAAGGACAGTGATGTTCAAACTTTTTGACTTACAGAATGGTCGTTTTGCTATTTCCTCGTAGTTTGTAGGACTTACGGTCCAAGCTAATTAAAATTCCTCACTACATTTTCATCTTCACTACAACATTCAGGATTTATTTAACCTAGAAATTGCTGAACCTGGAGTTTTTGGTAGTCCTAACTATGGAAATCGCTTTATGTACCACTATGGGACCACATGGGTCTTGTTTGAAAACCGCTGCCCTGGAACTAATCAAAAAATAATCTGCAATAAAGTCAAAAATACGTTTCTGTCTTTTTTTTTTTTCAGCGCCTGGTGCAGTCGGTTATATCAACATCTTAAAAATGTATTTTGCCATCGAAGGCCGCACTTAGTGCCCTGAAAGGCCGCATGTGGCCTTTAGGCCGCAGGTTCCCCACCCCTGAACTAGGCTATACGTGTGGAAACAAAGGAAACCGTTAAAGTAGGACACACACAATGTTGGTAGTTATGTCGTAACAATGGACGTATGGTGCAATGGTAACAACCGCGGGAATTTTTTTTGCTATTGGGGAGCGTTACTGTGCGTTACAACTGTAATTTGACGTAGTAAGCAAGTAATGGGGGATTGCGGCAGACTGTGGCCGCGGGCCACATTATCATGTAAGACCGGAAACTGTCCGCGGGCCGCTCAAAATCCCGTCGCGGGCCGGATCCGGCCCGAGGGCCGTATGTTGCCCACCCCTGATATAAATAGATATTTCTGGCCAGTGAATAAGGGCGCGGGCAAAAACAACGGAATAAATAAATCAATAAATGCTGAAACTGAAGATTCTTTAAATCACCGGAAGAGAAATTACCTAAAAACAATAAAATGGATGCCAAATAAATCATAATTGTAACTGTGTGTTAGGGCAACAGTAACATAGATGTGTGAAGTATGTGCCCGCCGTGTTTAATACCCTCGAAACCAGAACCAATCACATCTCGCAATATAGATTGAGGGAAGCCACGCCGGCATTCGATTCAACCAATCACACACAATACCGGTGGCGTCAGTGCAAACTTGCCCTTACGAAAAAAGAGTGCTTTGAGTCAGCGAGGAAGAATGAGTCAGCGAGTAAATAGCAAGTCCGCACTAAACTTATTTGACACCTGAGACCCGACGTTCTGTTTGCGCTGTTTAAATGTTGCAAAACTGATTAATTGTATGTGGGCGTCCATTGGGGGGGGGGGGGGGGGGGGGGGGGGGGGGGGGGGGGGGGGGGGGGGGGGGGGGGGGGGGGGGGGGGGGGGGGGGGGGGGGGGGGGGGGGGGTCCCCGAACTGTGCTGTGTTCGTGCAAGACAAACAATCAGTCATAAAACTTTTGGATCTCACTCATTAACAAAAGAAGCAAATTATCCTTCTTACTGCTAATACCCTGATAAACTGTGGACTTAATTGAAGCAAACAAAGTTGAAATTTTACCCAAAATGTCGTGCAATAAAAACGCTTTTATCATTTGTTCAGACCAAAAGACCCCCCCGGCCAAAGAAGTGTGTATATTCCACCGGGTGACACTTTTATGGAATCCTACCGATTGTCAACTTTCATCAGATTTCCCGAACATTCTCCGGCAAACCCACGACGTTTAGCATCAGCTGGTTTCTTCTACACAGGATACAAAGACCGAGTGAAATGCTTCAGGTTAATTTCGATGCATTTTTCAGCGATTTTTGTCAATAAA
Organism: Phallusia mammillata; assembly: GCA_003260075.1. Classification (NCBI taxonomy): domain Eukaryota; kingdom Metazoa; phylum Chordata; class Ascidiacea; order Phlebobranchia; family Ascidiidae; genus Phallusia; species Phallusia mammillata. Next base: position 28,939 of record QLIY01000795.1, on the reverse strand, counting down.
AGTTTTTAAAGTAAAGTTTATATTTGATCGGGCGTGATTAAGCGCTAATCATGTGATCTGTTTATCGTGTTTATCACATCATGTCATAATAACAAAAGACGTCGTGTTTTCGATCTCAACATGTTTTTTCTGGCGTATGTTACGAATTTACACAATTTACTGACGTACTCTTAACTAAATGTGCAACTTGTCACGCGGCAATCACGCTGTGTGCGCGTGATAGGATTAAATCCTGTAACTCGAAACACCAAAGGTCTATTGCGCATGTCGATGTTGCAACGCTTTATTGCCTAATGACGTGGAGCTGTTCATGTTACTTGAAATAAAACTTTCCGAACCCTTTTTGGGCAATTGATTTCTTACATTTCGCTACATGATCAAGTCCAAACTACGCTGAGTTAAATATAAAGTTTATCGTACTTAGTGCTTTACTCCTGCAAACACATCCATTCATTTGTACTAAATTGTACAATGTATATTTGTTCGTGACACTAGTAATACTAGTATATGGCGTGGGCGAAACTAATTGAATAAATTAATTAACATTTTAATTTCTTCAATGGAGACTGTTGATCCTTTTTAACATCAGGGGAGAAATTACTCAAAAACAATGAAACAGATGTCACATAACTATTTAGCAACTGTGTGTTATGTCATGTGAGTTCAGTTCGGACTTAAACGCGGCATCGTTGGGGAACCCCCTGAACTTTACTATCGCCTACAGTTAGTAAGGTTTTAACGTATAGTTAAGCACCAGAATCCCAGATGAATTAAACAGCGTAGAAATCGCTGTGATTTTTATAATACTACAATACTATTGACAAATAGAAGCACTTTTTTCATAGAAGCACTACAGAATACTATAGAAGCACTTTTCTCCAATAGTTTGTAATTCATGCCATAAACTTTTAAAACAACCCGATGATTTCTATTTCAACTATGTTTTTTAAATCACTGCTTGTGATCGCTAATAAAAGAGTGGCAATGATACTGACTGTTTTGTGACTTGTGATGCCTTAGATATTAAAAGATAATAAAACCTTGTTTCGAGAGTTTTATCGTACCCCTACCCCTTGTCTTTTAACCTTTTACAGCAGTATTATTGCAAGTGCAACCGCTGGGTGATTTCACCTGCGACCAAGGTTTTATGCCATTTAACAAAATGCTTAATGTCAACTTTAAATGTAAAGATCAAACGCAGATCAATCAAAGATCAAACAAGTCATGAAGTTTGTTACCAAGGTTAAATTGCAGCACTTCACTTCACTGCTTAGCCCAGTTTTTCGCTGCTTACCCAATATTGAGCAATCGAAAACAAACAAAAATGAGCAAGTATATATTTCAAGTACTATTCGATTCACATTTAATCTAATGCGTTTATTTTTCGGGGAAAGATCTGAACTTCCAGCACTGTGGAAATACAGTTTCCAAACTGGTGGTGTGCTAATATAAATTGTACATCGTAGCCAATTGGTTAACACATTAAACATTATAAACAATGAAGGTTTACCACATGGAATTTTATCAAAAGTGAAACGCGTTGCTACGTTGGCCTGTCTAATAGTAATATGTTGCAGGTATACGTTCATTGGTTTAGCAGTTTTTCACAATCTAGGTGCAAAATCGTAGATTGGTTGTGTCTTTGTTACTTGCCCCGTTGTGCGTGAACCAGATGGGTTGGAACAAATTAAATAAACTTCATAAATCCAAAAAAATGTTGAAAAAACATGATCAAACAAACTTGCAATAAGGCAAGCAGTTTAAGGCAAATTTTAGGCGACTTCCTAGTAAGAATGTTATTAGCGTACATGGATAATTTCCAGGAACATGAAACGTTCTTGAAATACTGGATATTTTAAACAGTTGTCAAAAGACTTCAAACACTTTCCACGAAAACCCTAGTTTAGACGCGTTCAAGCATTGCAGTATTTATTTACAGCACCAGAAAAAAACTACGAGTTTGGCGGATTTACGGCGTAACACAAGACAACGACAGGGGAAGAATTATTTAGCTCAATGCATGTGGAATGATGGATGGAAGCAAAAAGCACAGTAGTAAAAAAACAGTGTGGCAGGTACAAAACAGTTCAACGTAAAGTGGAAACAAACTACAAAAAGAAAATAAAGCGATTAAGCTAAACGTTGGGTAAATGATGAATGAGGCGTAAAGGATGATTATTAAAAACACATATTGCGTATTTCATACGAAGCGGGTGTTTTTCTGGGGTTAATTTCCGCTGTGGACGATTTTACATAAGAACGATTCCCATTGCACTTATAAAAAAGGTCGGGTTACATACAGTGTTTGGGTAACGTTTCAATCATAAGACAAGTCAGGTATTGGCGGATAGATTTGATTGAGGCTGATTTGTTAATATATGTTTTGCACGATTAATACAACCAAAGTTTAATATTAAACACACACACACGCACATTACAATAAATAATATCAAGTTTATAGAGCTCTTCTGGCAAGTAAATTTTTATTCCGACGTCCTATACAGGTCGCCATCATCAGGTTGAATATCACTGAATGCGACTAGTACGGTGCACGATAAACAAAGACTCACATCGCAACAAAAACACTGTTTAAAAACATATGATTGGGCCTCTAATCACAATTTCCAGAAGAGCTTTATAAAGTTTATATTACACGTGACAGGTACAAACAATATGTACAAGCAATATGTACAAGCAATATGTACAAGCAATATGTACAATTATAATTATTAAATTACAAATTTACTTTACTTCTTAAAAGAATCACACATCACAAACATTTTCTTTATTCATCATCGCTCACATCACTTCGCACCTGCACCGCAGTAAATTGATTTGTTTGTTCGGCCACTGTGTCAACAACGAAAACCAATTAAATAATTGTCATATAGCTGTGGTTTTATCACACGGAACTTACCTGCGTTAGAAGTGCCAGGACCCAGAACTTCCGCTGAAATGTTTTCAACTACATCACAAAGATTTATTTTATTGTTCAACTCACTTTGTGTCTCAATTCCCAAACAAGAAGAGAATCCGTTTTTTAAACCGTTGAAAACAACAGATGCAATTTGGCAACTTTTAATTCTTACTGAAATATAAAATTGCAGATGAAGTGATATCTCAACAAAATTACTGAGACATTGATTATACGAACCACAAGTTGATCTCTTTACTTGCCCAATAGCAGACATTGAGGTACTTGCGTTTTCAGCTCTGACATCTGCAAACCAATTAATCAGTCTTGCTTACAAAGGATTTTTACTTGCTGTATTTGGGGGGGGGGGGGGGGGGGGGGGGGGGGGGGGGGGGGGGGGGGGGGGGGGGGGGGGGGGGGGGCCCAAAACTTTACAATGTGGAATTTCTAGCATTATTACCAGGTTAGAGCAACGGTTCACGTCCGTTTTCACGGAACTTTTCTTTCAAACAGTTGTCATAGGTTTTTGCGCCTCCTATCAGTATTGGTTTACACTTTTTCGTGACTCTGCTTCAATGATAAGAGGGTTACATCCTGGCATATAGTGTTACTATGTTATTTCTGTTAAAAGCGTTTCCCAATCTGCATGTCTACTTACCTAATGGCATTGCATCGTTGTGCCTCAAAATCTGGGGTAATGCTTTTCTGCGCCTGAAAACGTTGCCCGCAGACTCAATTGTGTTTGAGTCGGTCCGTGCGTCTGCCTAAACAACATACAAGTGACTGTACCACGTGATTGTATCAACGTTTTATTTCGTCATCGTATGAGGGATGTAAATGAATTAATTAGTGGTTTAGTTAAACACGAATATTTTTTTTTTGCCCATGATATTTTTACACTGCAACTAGTCTTACCTCTCGCATGTGCGAAGTTGAGTGATGATCTGTGTTATCTGCCATATCAGTTTTTTTACAAAATCCTAAACAGCACCTAAAAACAGTTTTTGAGATACAAGTATAAGTTTGCATTCAAATTGAAAATGGATTGCAAACAAATATAATTTGCTATGTAGATTGCCGCCAAAACTATTTCGAATTGGTTTTAATTGGTTGATTTGTTAAATGCTGATTTGAGTCGCTCTTCAGTCAAGTTAGTAGGACTCAAATATTCACTTCGATTCGGTTGAAGAAGCTCTTTCAGTGTTTGGATTTCTGATTGAGATAAAGTGAGTGTAAGTAAGGTGCGAACAAAGCGGAAAACCACACTGAATTTTATCAATAAATTGATTTGTATTGCAGATGGTGTTATGATCACTAGGGGCGGCTCGTGCATATGCACTGCGGCACTGCAGCACCAACTATTTCGCCCGTTAAAACAAATATTTTATTTAAAAAAAATATTTTTAAAAAACCTTTCATTTAAAAGCTAGTAGTACACTAAATTAACATTTTACACTTATATTTTAATAATTTAAAAATTTTTGTTTTTCTTTTGACCATAGCGATTTCGTTCTTTCCTCGTAACATTTTATTTAATCCCTAAGTTCCGATTTGAAAATTTGTAGTTACAACAAAAATATTTCCAGGCAATTTCCGAATGATAATAATTTTGCCAATTTATAATACATAGCTCCAACAACGTGGGGTCCGAAACAAAATGAGCAATTTTATGAACATTACGCAACTTATTGACAAAATCGACGTAAGTTTTTTAGGTAAGTTGTTTTGTGTTTGTATAATATAGTACACCTATCGGATTTTAATGTGCTGGCAACAAACTTTTAATCCAAATTTAGAACTTAATTTATTAATAAAGTAAACATCTTTATTGTTTGGTGTTTATTTCCGAACTTTATATATCTATTTATTAGGTCTTTAAACTTTTACCCGCACCTTTTAGCCAAGACACATGATTGTGGTTGTTTTGATATTTGATGTCAACTTTCTTCATTACAAAGCAAAAATACTTCTACCAATCTGGCTGCAACAAAAATCTGGCTGCTTTATAAGTGAAAAAACGCTACTGAAAAAAGAGCTTCACGCTTGATTGCGTTCTCTCGCTGTTCTTTTTTTCTTTCTGACGCGGTAAAAAGGTGAAACACCCAGAAGTCTTTTCCCCTTGCGTTTCTTCCCCGGCAGACTCGCGCTACACTGGCTGCTTTCTTATATTGGCTGGTTCAGTTGGTAAGCGCCAGAAACTTGTGTGTCGTGGTGTCGATGTGGCAGTCGATTTTGTACACCACCATTACCGTAAGGGGATTCCCCTGGTAAAAAGAGGAAAATATTAAAACAAAGGTCCCAAATATAAAGAAAAAAGAAAGAATAACAAGTAGACGATGTTGAAACCATCTATGATATTATCTAATACATTCAGAAAAAGTATTGGTGAAAATCCACAGTTCTGTACTACAGTACTCAAAGTTTTAGCCCAACACTGCCGTAATTAATTTTAAACAAAAAAAGGCGTTAACAAGTAGCGTTTGGTCTTGAACTGTTAAAATTGTCGCCCATCATTGTGCACGCATTCTCTAAACCTAATGTGGAAAGTTGTATTGGTTATTGTCGACACAACCACACAGCAGAAGATATAAAGTTAAAACACACCCACGGTGAATAATTTCGGGCTACTTTTCTTCCATAATATAGAAGTGAGTCCGATCCCCCCCCCCCCCCCCCCCCCCCCCCCCCCCCCCCCCCCCCCCCCCCGTTCCAAATCAATAATTTAAGTAACAGAAAATATTCACAGGATTTTGAATTTAAGCCAAAGTGTACCCCTTCCCTTTTCTGTTCAACACGGATGTTTTGGTCAATAGAACGTGGTACAATCCAATTCAAACTCACACAAACTGTAGAGAAGTATCTGAAGTTTTACACGGTTAACTTTGTCCCCAGGCAGCGCAGCAGAAAGAACAGACGCACCAAACGGGAAAAATGATTCTGCGTGATTCTACCATATACTGTCTTCATAAACGCTATTTTTGTCCAAAAATACTGTCACAGGCGTAAATGGATAAAACAATATCTTTGTTGTAATAAACCGAATTAATAGCGCTTATGTAGAGGTGCCATGCGTTATTTAAATTGTATAGTCTTTTGTTGTTCTGGGCCATTAGTGCGAATAAAGTAAAAAAATGGAAGGGGTTTTGTTGTAGTTTGTTGTTTAGAGCCCCCCCCCCCCCCCCCCCCCCCCCCCCCCCCCCCCCCCCCCCCCCCCCCCCCCCCCCCCCCCCCCCCCCCCCCCCCCGCACTGTAGAAGTTTGGTAGGACGGTTCACTTTGTTTTCTACATTACTACAGAACGGCAAGAGGTTTCTGCAGGTCTACATACACGGATTGTAAATTTGTGACAAGGAAAATAAAGGTTGTTGTTAAACTCGTGTTTCAGTTAAAACGCATAGAATAAACATAAAGCGAAGCGCAGTTGGGGACGATTTGTTGCATCTGTGCCAATTTGTCAGTTGTAGCTGGCAACATTCGTAGCTGTTTTTTCAAAGGACTTTGGACATTTAGTTAAGCAATGCTATTTTAGACTTCGACCCACAAAAGCGTCACACTTATTTTTGGGGTTGTAGCAAGTCAGAAAACCCAAGGTGAAAGGTGAAAACTTGAAAAAAGTATACATTTTTATTGTTGCTTCAAAGCTTATTATTGAGCAAAGTAATTGATTCCATAACAAAATAGGGTCTTATCTAAATGTGTGTGCAAGAGTAGGCAGAAAACCAAACATCTTTTCTAAGGGACACTACATGAGAGTCGGGCCGGGTTCGGGTTTATGTTTCTTCAAAAAAAAAATGCCCTGACATTACACTCTGAGTCATGATTTTTTGAGGAAATTAAACTAGCTAAGTAGCCAGTTGCTGGACCTGACCTAATGTCAAACAGCCCTAAAACGCCTGGTTTAAGTCCAATTGTCTATTGTGTTTTGTGACTTGGTCTATCCTGAAATTTGTTAGACCAGACAACTTTCTTGTTGCAAGTTAACTTTGCGAATTCCACAGATTAAATAAGAAAAATGATGTTTTGTAAAAAAATCTCCTTAGAATTTTGCATAAACGAGAAATAATGAGTTTTCAACATTTAAAGGGAGCTTATTTTTACATTTGCACAATAATCATTACCATATTCAGCAATTGTGCACAAAGCCAGGAAAATCTAAAAAAATGAGTTAATCAAAATACTTTTCATAATTCCGCTCAGCTTCTGCCATCCATTCTCTTTGTCGTGCATCCATTAATTCAGGACAATCTTCCATTGGTTTGAAAACCTCGAGTGCATTTGTGTAATATTGAAGTGCGTCATGGCTTCGTGAAGTTTCATCGCAAACAACACCAAGATTGTTCAACAAGCGACCCCCCCCCCCCCCCCCCCCCCCCCCCCCCCCCCCCCCCCCCCCCCCTTGATACCTTGAACTTTCATTCCCGAAATTTGTTTCCATGAGTTCAAGTCCACGTTTTAGTGTTACTTCGTTTGATGCCCAATCCCTGATATAACGTTGACTCAGTTCAATGGCAAGCAAACACTCAACCACCCATGTACATCGATCTTTTTCGTCTATTTGAAGGTCGTGGATTTGCCGAGTCATGTCATGCATGAGCGGGATCACGTGATCGCGCACGATTTCTCTGTTTTTCGGCTTCGAAGAGAAATTAGAACTGTTTATCAAACTACCGATTGTGTTACGAATTTCTTCTGCGCACCCCGCTACACTTTTTGCTCCAACGTAGCCAGGATTTTGTTTTAAAAAGAAATCTGCTGCAATGCTGAAAAGCAAAATGGCTTCTAAATATTTGCCTTCATTAAGACGTTTTGTGGCTTCGGCTTCAAAGTCTTTCGCAGTGTACACTCGCCTTTGGCATACCCTTAAAAGTTGTAGTTTTGTCATTTTTGCTTCGTCATACTTTTTTGTTTCCAATAAATCAACATATTTCTGGACCAATTGATTGAAGTCGGCACTTTCATCTACAAACACAAATGAAAACGTTGTTTAAATTAAAATAGTACAGTTTTGAAACATTAACAAAACATCCTAACAAAACTAGGTAAATGCCGATAGGTGGCGTAGTTTCGAAAGGTCCCTTATAACAAAGAGTCGAATCGCTTGTCATATGGGTTTAGGTACGATTCGGGTTTACCATTAATTGTTTTAAAGGGGTTCGGGTCCCCCCCCCCCCCCCCCCCCCCCCCCCCCCCCCCCCCCCCCCCCCCCCCCCCCCCCCCCCCCCCCGTTGAGATTCGGGCAAATTACCTGGCCAGAACCTGATTTCATACAGGTTTAAATCCACTTTGAAATAGATCTAATTTTACTATTACAGTCTACACGTTCTACACTGAAAAGATTCAGAGTTACTGTGCTACATCTACAATCGCCCTGTAGCTGTTATAACTCACGTTTTATTCAGAACGTTATTTTAGAATCGATAATTCATTCGCGTGGTTTTGATTACAACTAATGCAAAATGCCATTTTAGTAGTTCAGTTTTGGCACCGGTTCAACGAATATACAATAAAGAGTTCAACTCCGGTTCGGATTTTTAACGAAAAAGTTATTTACAGTTTGGATTCGGTTCAGATACTACGGCCTGCAGCGACTTGGCTCATATTGCTCGTGGCAAAAGGTTGCCCAACCCCCAGCTGTTTTGGAACTTCCGAATTGTGACAAACCTGTTTTGAAACACTCGGATTTGACGCTTATCCGTGGATATATGACTTATTTTGACACCAACAGAAGGATTGTTTGTCTGGTTGCGCCAGAAGGCTTAACAAAGCAGCAAAGTTTTCGCAACGACTGAAAATTGTTTTAGCATCGGTTAAAAAGCACTGAGTCACGAATTTCTCCTTATAAATTATTCAAAACTGTAAAATGTTACCAATTGATTTACCTGTACTTTGTTGTGATGATTTACTGGAACCGGAACTTTCCTCTGTAGATTCGTCGGAACGTTGGATTCCGGTACTTGCAGGATTGCTCGAATCTAAACCGAAACGTGAATTTAGAATGCGCTTGAAGCTCTTTTACAATATTAAATTTTTATTCAATTTACGCTGTTCGTTTGATTTTGTTTTTTCAAGGTCAGTACTTAGGAGATATTTCTGAAAAACTGTTTCAGTTAAACAAAGTAAAATTGTTTAAACCAGGGATTCGGAAACCTTTTTGCACGATTTGAAACTAAAATTTTACGACGGACCGGCCTTCAGAAACCACAAATGTTCAGCACTGAAAACTGATTACATTTATTACAACTTTGATTCAATTTAAACCTTGAGCAAGTTTTATGCGGCGCGGTAACAAACCCCACATTTGGGTGACTTTATGATTGGTTTACCTGCAGGTTGCTGTGGTGATGTGCTGCTGGAATGGGCGATTTCCTCTTGTGTTGCAGTGGGGGGCTTCCCTTCATCATTTAAGATAGGTGCTAACCAAAATAAAAATAAAATGCTTTTTAACGAATCAACCATACTAAAAATTTTTAAAAAATACGATAGGCAAGTTCATTTTTGAGGCGTATCAAATGAAATTTGGTTGTACAGTTGTACTGTATAGTATGGGTAATAACAAAAGTTCAGAATACGTCGATAAAAAACCTATTTCAGTTGTAAACAAGAAAAAGAAGGACAAAATCTTCATGAGATTTGTCAACAAATTTACTATTTAAAACAAATAATACCTGATGTTTCACTTAATCTTGTCTTTTTGGGAGGATTAGCACCAGAATGCTTTTGAAATTTTGAAGAAGTTCGTTTCAATCTGGAAGCTGAGTCGTCCCCTTTACAAAAAAATACTTAAATAATTAAAATTTATGACGTGTAAGTTAACCTGCAGTAACCTCTCAAATATACAGAAGCAATTGAACAAAAGTGATATTTTACAAATCGTTTTAAGATTTGTTCTTATGATTGGGTTTGTTTTGTTTATTTTTGCAACGTCAAACTGCTTTTGACCATCTTTCAAATCGCTCAAACGCGGTTGTATAAATAATCCAATTCAATGCTACATGTGCAATACGAGATGACAGGGCGGTAGGTGGTCAGAGGCGCAAAAAGTCGGGGAGATAGGAAGAGGTGGACATGCATGACTGGTGGCACGTGGTTCGCACGCTAAAAGTTTAGCACTGGTTGTAAACAAGCGTTGGTTCTTGTATCGTTTGGTAATTTTTCTTACCAAGGTGCTGCAATCTGCTACTGGTGGGAATTTCCCCTTGTTGAGAAGAAGATGGTATTTGCTCTTGGGCGCCCTCTCTTGATTCACGCGCGTGCTGCTGTGATGATTCGCTGGAATGGGAACTTTCCCCTGCAGCGTTTGTTGAACGTTGGACTCCGGTGCTTGCACGCCTGCTGTAATCTAAACACAAATGGTGAAAATAGAATGCACTTAGAACATGTATGTGTTTGTATTCCGCTAGTTGGCGCAGACACAGTCTAATAGCTTTTCAATTTTCTATACCTAGGTGCTGAGGTTGGGGGTTTCCCTTGAAACTTCCCCAGATGATGTTTTCGGTTGTGTGATTTCTATGGATGTATTGGCCTCCCCACTCTCTGTTCGTCCGATGGAATCCAAACATTTAAATAAAATTGTTGGTCACAGTAAGCAGCTGCTAACTTTATGTGAAAAAGTTCAAACAAGTCAATGTATCTCATACCCAGCTGCTGTGGCCCCCCCCCCTGGGAATTTCTCCTTCATGAGAAGAACCGTGCTCTTGTGCGCCCGCTGGTGGTTGGGTAGGTCGTTCCACTATGCCGCTAGATGTAGTAGACGGTACTAAAAGTTAAACGGTTTATTTGTAAAGAATACTTTTGTTTGTGGTGTTTAATGTGAAGGTTTACCTTCAAAACGTCCAGTCCTTGGTGAGAAATCGTTAAGCGGGACGCGTTGGCTTTCGTTGGTGGATGGTTGGTTGACAACCATTTCTCTGGCAACACTTGCTACTTGAGAAAGTAGGTTTTCGGGGTTTTGCTTTTCCAAGAGGTTTTTTAATGTTTCAGTTATCTCAGTCATTGTGGGACGTTTTGTGGGATCTTGATCCCAGCATCGCTTCATCACTAGTTGGAGTTGCTCTGCGATTTCTCTGTCTTCACCGACCAAAGTTTTTATCCAATCCTCAATTTCGTGACAGTCTGGTCTTTTTCCTCTCTTGATTTGCTCCAATAACTCCTCTCGCTTCCAGCCCCCCCCCCCCCCCCCCCCCCCCCCCCCATATGGAGCTTTTCTAGCAAGTACGAATTTAATTATCATTGAAAATGCGTACACGTCATGTTCCTTCCTCGGTTTCATGGTGAGGTCGTTCAGTTTTTCAGGAGCGGTGTAGTAGGGAGTGAATTGGGGGCTTTCTTTCTTGGTTCGTGCCGAAGTATTCACAGTTGCCGAAATACTGTAAGTTGCCAGTTCGGCGGAGCCAAAGTCGCCAACCTTGCATTGAAGCTCTTCAGTAAGCATAATGTTTCCAGGTTTTAGGTCCTGATGTATTAAACGTTTGTCGGGCAAATTGTGANAATTCGAACGACATTTTTATGATCTGCTTTCAGCAAGTTTTCCATTTCTTCTTGAAACCTTAAGAATATTTCGATAAATTTAGCTATTGTAGTTTTGTATGTGACAAGTCCTACATTTTTATAACCAGTGAAGTTTTCTGCGCTGCACCATCAACTTTCAATACTTTGATGGCCACTTCTTTCTTTAACCCGTTATGGTATCCGAATATAACATCCCCGAAACCTCCTGAACCGGCCACAAACTTGTTGGGGTCACACGTGATGTCACAACACTCCAATTCTGGTAACTTTACAAAAAACAAAACAAATTATACATCTTCTCTGTTTTGGCCCGTTTGCGATTTTTCGTGCGTACTTATAGTATAAATCATAGTACGCCANGTTGAAGCCATTGTAAAATCGGACACAATTTTACAGAAAATTTTCTCTACTTTTGTATTGCTTTGCTGCAAACAACAAGAATCAGTTTTGAACAAATCAAACGAATTTCCTCTCGCACAAAATTCTGCCTGACAAACCGCTGTCGAATGAAAAGGTTAGAATTGGAACCAGCTATAATGAACAGGCTTGGCGTACTATGATTTATCGATATGTATGCCGTGATCGCTGGTCTGCATCGACGCTTCAGGGCTGATCCCAGTATCAATATGTTTCATCTTACTTATAGTATAGATTGAATAATATTCTGTTAGTAAACATGATTTTGCACTAAACACGAACTTAAAAAGTAATTTAATCATAAATATTACTGCCAAGGTACTAGTGCGGGGGTCGTTTTAAAATTTAAAATAAAATGCAAAACGTTTTTAGTCTTATGACATTCGACTTTTTGTTGTTAGCTAGTGTTTCATTGCATATTAGACACACTGGTATACTAGTCTCGTCAGCAGAGAAAACAACTTTACGTAGCGTTGCATATTCTGTTTTTGCAGATTTGTATTCCTTTGTTAACGCGTTTGTTACGTAACAATTAACAAACAGCTATTGTTACGCGCGCACACACACTGCAAACAAAAACAGTATTGTCTCATATTGCGTATTAACCTGCGCGCCGCCAGTTTGCCTCTTTCAGACTTCACGTTTGATGGTATAGAGATGGGGTTGCAGGTAACTACAACAAGCGAGTACAGTCATGCTACTGCACTTCAATTTTCGTGTTCGACTTTTGTGTTCGGCATAATCGTCACATAATTTTTATTCAAATGTACAACATTTAGTAAATTCAAAAACTGAGCCGCATCAGAGCTGTGCAATACGCAGCACACCATCAGTACACGCTAGGTAGAGTAACAATGCACACAACGGTTCATGCAACAGACGGCACGAGATAATAAACACTACAGTGGGGACAATAGATTGTACCGACCCAGGCTATTTTTGGAATGCACTTAATTAAAATTTTTCAAACACAAAAATAGCAACATGTAATCATAACAATGTGACAAATAACTAAATTGGATGCAAAAAGCGTACCAATATTTGTTGTTGGCAAATGAACCAACTTTTCACAGAAACCCCCACACAGCGATAACGTTGTTTGCGCAGTTCCAAGGTGCTTAATACGTAAGATAAGGCGACTCATTTCTACATGAGCGCCCGAAATCGGTCAAGCGCAAAACCAGACAGATAAGAATGAAACAAAGAAACTAACGCAAGGTTTGTGCGCGCGTTGCACAAACAGTAGGCTAAACGGGCCTTAACAAACAACCATTAATATGTACGCTTCGCCCCAACCCTATACAATGGTTTGTTATAGCTGAATATGTATAATGAAGGATATAACGACCCAAACAGACGTAAAAAGTGACGTGCTTGATTATTCAGACGTTTCGGCAAATACTTCGATTATACATCTGTTTTTCTGTATTAACAACTATATTTTGTTCCTATTTTTGCATTATCTTTAACAGTATTGAGCAAAAGCAACAACCCCATTTATATAGGTTTGTTAAAAGTTATAATAAAGGTCTAGTAAAACAACTAAATTGTAAAGTGTCGAGATTTCACTTACTTTGTTTGTTGAAGCCATTGTAAAATCGGACACAATTTTACAGAAAATTTTCTCTACTTTTGCCCCCCCCCCCCCCCCCCCCCCCCCCCCCCCCCCCCCCCCCCCCCCCCCCCCCCCCCCCCCCCCCCCCCGAACAAATCAAACGAATTTCCTCTCGCACAAAATTCTGCCTGACAAACCGCTGTCGAATGAAAAGGTTAGAATTGGAACCAGCTATAAAATTAGTAAAATATTAACTTTCCACCTGAGAGCGGACGCTTGTTGCTCTTTTGACGAGCCTACTGCCTAATCATCTTTAACCAGTTTTTAAAACAAGTTTTTACAACCAATGCTTTTTATTTCTTTGCGGCATCATTGCATCATGTGGTGGAATAACCTTTAAACCCTTCTCAAAGCGCTGTTAGTGTCGGCCTATCGCTAGCTAGATGAACATAAATTCATAACTGGGATCAGTTCTGAAGCGCCTGTGTAGCCCAGCGATCGCTAGCTAGACAGACTGTTCGTTTTCAACGGTTTTGTGCGCTTTTTTTACCCGGGGATTCACCTCAAGACAAGGGCCTTGGGGAAAAACGTGCTGGTGGCTGGTGCTAGAAAGTGTCTGGGCCTCTACTCAAACAACGGTCAGAATCACATCGGTGTTCAATTGTATCAAAAGATAAAACTAAAATGTTATGATTCCCCCTTTTATCTGTGTGGCTTTCCAATTACGTTTATGTATGAAATGTAATTTAACCTTACTACCCATCATCATTTTAACTTAAGTTTTCATCAGTTCATTTGCACCAGTATTTTATTTAAATATTTTCCACATGATTATCACAAAGTATAAAAAATAATTTTGTACAACAATAAAAGCACAAAAAATAAAAGGAAATCGAGAAGTCATTATTATGTGCAGCTATGCATAGTTTATACACATGAAAATATTTACAAATGATGTTTCATCAATGGTTATTGGTTCTGTGCGATTTATGCCAAGAAATCCTTAGAAGATAAGAGGTCAAGGCTCGCGCTACACTTGGATGCTTTCTTACACTGGCGGGTTCAGTTAGTAACGGCAAAAACTTGTGTGCCGTGGTGGTAGTGGTTTGCCAGTTGATTTTGTACCTCACCATTTACCACGTGAAAAAAAGGGAATGGTAAAAGAAAGGTGCCGTTTTTTAAATAAAAATTAACGTGTTTGTTATTTACTCTTTACGAGTTGATTGTTCACTCATCACAAGTTGATTATTCAAACATCACGACTTGATCGTTTACTCATCACAAGTATCACGCATTGATCATGCACTAATCACCAGTTAATTACGCATTGATCACGAGTTGGTCAGGCGCTGATTACGAGTTAATCACACAGTGATCACGAACTGAGCATAACTGTTGATCATGCACTAATCACGTGGTAATCACGCACTGATCGCGAGTTAATCACGCATTGATTACGAGTTGATTATGAACTACTCACGAGTTAATCACGCATTGATCACGAGTTGGTCATGCACTAATCACGAGTTAATCACGCATTGATCACGAGTTGATCACGAACTGAGTATACCTGTTGATCATGCACTAATCACGAGTTATTCACGCATTGATCACGAGTTGGTCATGCACTAATCACGAGTTAATCACGCATTGATCACGAGTTGATCACGAACTGAGTATACCTGTTGATCATGCACTAATCACGAGTTATTCACGCATTGATCACGAGTTGGTCATGCACTAATCACGAGTTAATCACGCATTGATCACGAGTTGATCACGAACTGAGTATACCTGTTGATCATGCACTAATCACGAGTTATTCACGCATTGATCACGAGTTGGTCATGCACTAATCACGAGTTAATCACGCATTGATCACGAGTTGATCACGCGCCGATTACGACTTAATCACACACTGATCACGTGTTGATCACGAACTGAGTATACCTGTTGATCATGCACTAATCACGTGTTAATCACGCATTGATCACGAGTTGATCATGAACTACTCACGAGTTAATCACGCATTGATCACGAGTTGATTATGCACTAATCACGAGTTAATCACGCATTGATCACGAGTTGGTCATGCACTAATCACGAGTTGGTCACGCGCTGATTACGAGTTAATCACACACTGATCACGTGTTGATCACGAACTGAGTATACCTGTGGATCATGCACTAATCACGTGTTAATCACGCACTGATCGCGAGTTAATCACACATTGATCACGAGTTGATCATGAACTACTCACGAGTTAATTAAGCATTGATCACGAGTTGGTCATGCACTAATCACGAGTAAATCACGCATTGATCACGAGTTGGTTATTTACTAATCACGAGTTGGTCACGCGCTGATTACGAGTAAATCACACACTGATCACGTGTTGATCACGAACTGAGTATACCTGTTGATCTTGCACTAATCCCGTGTTAATTACGGACTGCTCGCGAGTTAAACACACATTGATCATGAACTACTCACGAGTTAATCACGCATTGATCACGAGTTGGTCATGCACTAATCACGAGTTAATCACGCATTGATTACGTGTTGATCATGCACCAATCAAGTTATTTCACTTGTGAAAACTTGTTATTTGTGTCCTGGTTTTAAAATGCGAAAAATATTATCCACTTTGCCGAATATATTTTCTGATGCTGTTGGTGATGATTTCAGAACATAAGCCACTAATAAGTGCTAAAAATAATTTGAAACTAACTAAGACAAAGTTGCATTTCGTTACTGACTGCCTTAAACTCTCCAATTTTTCACTTTTCTATCTGAGTGTTTAAAAAAGCAAGTTAAGGAACCTTGCTTTTTAGGGGATTAGCAGGTCAAGAAAGTAGTGTCCATTGCTCAATACTGCAACATTTGATCAGATTTAGAAAAAAATACTGCAAAAAAGGTCTTAAACGGAGACATCAAAAATCTGTCAGCACGTTTTAGTTGAGTCTGACAATGACAATGAATAGCCATTGGAATGTATTTTGTAACTTATTTCAGCATGAGCAAAGCGATTTAGGAAGTCAAATAATTCGCACAATATGTACAATGTTACAAAACGTCAAGCAAAATTATCGAATCACATCACAGTAAAACACTGCAAAGGATTTACAAAACTTTATAAAACAACATATCCTAAGCTTTTGCGAAAAACTTGAAATGCCGTCGGTAAAAACTTAAACTGCATTTTAGCTATACTCTGTGATTTGGATTTTGTCGTAAGAATGTTCATAAATCACTATTTGTACGTCAAGAGATAAGTAGGATAAGCACTTGCATTTCGAAATACAATATACAAGCCTGGATTGAAAACATTATCAACGACGCTGTCAAATGGTGTCCCGTCACTCTGCTTTGGAGCTGCACGCATATACCGATTTCCTTGACAGTATTCCCCAGCCACCACTTCGGCCAAAAACATGCTTCTCTGTCGTAGAGCATTTGGTTTTGCGTATTTATGTGAATACTTTGCACTCACTGCAAAGTAAACGCCTCTTCGAGACCTACTTGCTGAAAAAAAACACGATTTAAACCGTATAAAAATGTTCCTAGCGTGGTTTTAATTGCTAAAAAAATGAACTGGAATTTTACCATATCCCCCCCCCCCCAAAGCTTCTATCGAAACCGTGTTGCAAGATTTTATCACAAGTTGCTCGGTCAGTTCCGTGAAAGAGTTGCTTAGTAACATTAGTAGTTTGCATTTTTGTTTCGATTCTGTTTTTGTGTGCCTGATATTGTCTCCAGAGTGTTGGGTTCTGTATTCGATCCAGCTAAACAGTTTTTTTGTAAAAAATTTGTAAAATTTTGTACATTTCCAGACAAAAATAATTTTGATTTACCCGAACGGGATAACGATGTGGCATTGTGGATCGAAATTTTTGAAGAACAGTTTTGTATTCAGTAGAATTTGTTGACACTGGTACACATTTCCACTGTTGACCACCCATGTCCTCCCACGTTGTCGGCAGTTGACCTAAAATCAGTTTGGTATCAAAATTACGAAATAATAACCAAGATATTAGGGCGTGGCGGTTTCTACGTTGTTTCTAAGAGAGGAAGGGAATCATTGACAGCATGGCATATTCACCAATTGACATGGGTAGAAAAAAATAAAAACTTTATCTTGGATTAGTGTTCAAACCCAAATTTTTGTGTTACCTTATAGTACAAGGATTTAAAACAGGGGCCCTCATCCCCGCACTGTTGGGACAATTTTTGTTTCATAATTATTTCCATGTCAACGTTTATAAAAACAATGATTAATTAAACATTCTACTGGCTATTGCAGGGGTCGGCAACCTTTTAGGCGACGCGTGCCAATTTACGTGTTATTTCCGTGTGTTAATGACCTCGCGTGCCAACGTTGTTCTAAAATAATAGTGGTTCGTGCCAGCAGATATCAGTACTAAAGTGAAAGCAGAGTGTTTTGTGCA
>QLIY01000794.1:26916-76155 GCA_003260075.1 Phallusia mammillata | reverse complement strand
TCCTCGTGTGGCTCCACGAAATCCGAGAAGAGTTACTGAGAGTTACAGTACAGTTCATAAACTATAGTTCCCAGTTGCTGTTAATGCTGTATATATTAATTGAAACAAAAATTTCAAATCACATAAAATTTGTAATTTACACTAAGAGTGTTAATTGACATTTGAATCGTTGTAGTGTCGTTGTACATTTGCAGAATATATTCAAGGACAAAAGCACTGCTGTAAAAAAAAAACTATTCAAGTCACGTGATTGATGAGAAATGACAATGTGCTTTACGACATATAATTGAAATCTTTGCCGTCTAATATCAATCACAAAAATACAAAAAAGGTTTCGATGTTAAAAATGAATACAATGTATTTCCATGCTTTTAAATGTATCGAATTCATATGTCACTATTTTTAAACAGGGTTTAAGAAATAACATCGTACCCCCCCCCCGTACTTATGGTGCTAGTGTTTGTAATCTTTTTGTTGATTGTCGCAATTGTGGCTATAGTGTCCCACTTTTCTGGAAGGATTAGGTAAGCAAGTTAAAGCAGGCGTAGCCCCCCCCCCCGTACTTATGGTGCTAGTGTTTGTAATCTTTTTGTTGATTGTCGCAATTTTGGCTATAGTGTCCTACTTTTCGGGAAGGATTAGGTAAGCAAGTTAAAGCAGGCATAGTTAAACTAACACGAAAGATCTTTATTATATTTTAAAGCATTTTATAATTAGAAAACGGAAGTCCCGGTCATCTACTGGTAAAGATGGCGAGAGTTTTGCGGAAATTTTAAACAGGGTTTAAGAGATAACATCGTACTGTAGTTGGTTCAAAAACCTTGATTAGTTTTAAATTAGCTTTAAATATCGATTCTAAATTGACACCGCTTCCGCGTAGGGCGCTTGTTTCGGGCGCAGCACTTACCTAAAACATGTTAATGTAACGATCGTGCTTTGTTGTATTGTTGTGATAAGCTTATTTTACATACCAAAGTGAGGAGCACAGTGTACTGGTAGGTTCGAATATTCAAAAGTTATGTAAACAACCTGAAAAGAAGATCGTCATGTCGTACGTTATGTACATTCCGGTTTTGCTGTTTATTAAATTTTTAAACGCATGTTATTCAATGTTTTTGTTCTTTCCATATACAATTATATAAGCTAGTAAAACACATTTAAAGTACACCCATGTTTAACAAATTCGAAATTCTGTCATTTAGTTGCTGAACGTATCACTTGCGCTGTCGATTTTTATCAAAATTCACGAAGTAAATAAAACAACATATTTGGAGATTTTAGGCTTTTATGGTACGTGGTCGGTGTGTTTGTGGCAACGCCTATCAACTTTTTGTGATCCCCCCCCCCCCCCCCCCCCCCCCCCCCCCCCCCCCCCCCCCCCCCCCCCCCCCCCCCCCCCCCCCCCCCCCCCCCCCCCCCCCCCCCCCCCACGCCCCCCTTGGAAATGTCTTGCGCCCCCCTGAGGGGTGGGGGGAGGTGGCGTGCCCCTCTGGTTAAGAACCACTGCGTTTAAGCCTTTAGGTAAGACCAAGACAACAAACACAATAGACCAGCTGTTCTCAACCGGGACCCTCGTCCCTCTTTTCTATTGTTTGTTGAAAGTCATGATCCAAAGACAACTTGTGATATCACAGACAATACAAAAAACATTGCGATTGTGCGCAAACAATTGTTTTTTTCTTAGTTGTCATGCATTAAAGGCAATTGTTTAGCAATGGAGACAGTCGATTCTCAGTTCTACTTTGATTTAAACTGATTTAGTGGCAAAATCTGACGCCAAATAATATTACAGAAATACTTCAACCTTTTTCGCGGTCAAGTTCATTAAAGTTTACAACTAACAAAAATCTAGCCTGAGTTTTCATAGACATACGCCAGAAGCCGTTTGGAAGCGCGCTTTATACTCTGCACCTCTGTAGGTATCTGTTATTGTCCAGTGTAGGTTACAACCCGATAATAGAGAGCCGTTTCAGCATTTCTAATACATATCGCCAGATCAACTCTAACAATTTGCAAAAACAAGCACATTTACCATGAATCGGTTGAAATTGACTACTTTCTTTGGAGAAGTGTTCATCGCCAACTTTACGAAATGCAATAGTTTCCCAACACGAGACCATAGTTTCCCAACACGAGACCATAGTTTCCCAACACAAGACCAACATTTTGGAGAGACCCCCCCCCCCTTCTCAGTTCTACTTTGATTTAAACTGATTTAGTGGCAAAATCTGACGTCAAATAATATTACAGAAATACTTCAACCTTTTCGCGGTCCCCCCAAAATTGCCTCACGGACCCCAGTTTGAGAACCGCTATTGCAAATATCTATCATCCGCTGAAAATCTTTCACTTCAAGTTCAAACCCAAACAAAGTTTTGGTTAGGGTGTCAAGGCGACTGCATTTTCCAAAAGCAAACAAAGTGACATGAAGATACTCGGCAACAAATGTTGTGATTGTGGTCTGTTGTATGGGGTATACGGATTTCCGATAATGTCCAGAACCTAAATTGTGTTTATTACCGGGATTAGCCAAAGTTCATTAAAGTTTACAACTAACAAAAATCTA
This sequence comes from Phallusia mammillata, assembly GCA_003260075.1. NCBI lineage: Eukaryota > Metazoa > Chordata > Ascidiacea > Phlebobranchia > Ascidiidae > Phallusia > Phallusia mammillata. The sequence goes on along the minus strand of QLIY01000794.1, from coordinate 73,589 downwards.
GTCTGAGTTTTCGTAGACATACGTCAGAAGCCGTTTGGAAGCGCATTTTATACTCTGCACCTCTGTAGGTATCTGTTATTGTCCGGTGTAGGTTACAACCCGGTTATAGAGAGCCGTTTCAGCATTTTCTAGTACGTATCGCCAGATCAACTCAAACAATTTGCAAAAACAAGCACATTTACGATGTCTCGGATGAAATTGACTACTTTCTCGTTGGAGAAGTCTTCATCGCCAACTTTACGAAATGCAGTAGTTTCCCAACAGGAGACCATAGTTTTCCAACAGGAGACCAACATTTTGGAGAGACTATAGTCTGTACATATACAATTAACATAATTAGTAAAACAGCAGGTTTAGATTAGTTATTCAACAACCGAGTGTCACAACACTAAATCCACGAATTATGTCTTTTTATTTTTATTATTTTTTTCAATAATAACACTGCTACTAATAAAAGGCCACTACCTCTTTTAGTTCAAGTTAGTTCGTTTTGCAACTTTAGCAACTTTCCATGCAGATGGAAGGGCCAAAAAGCATTTTTTATTGATAGCCTGTGCAAATAACCTCAATCTCATATAGGAGTGTCTTTTTGTAACCAGAATCACTGCGGAAAGTGCTGTAATAGTGTTACCCCCCCCCCATTCAACAACCGAGTGTCACAACACTAAATCCACGAATTATGTCTTTTCATTTTTATTATTTATTTTCAATAATAACACTGCTACCAATAATTTTACAAGGCCACTAGCTCTTTTCGTTGTCTTTCGCGACAAAAGACTGTCTGCTGGATAGAAAAAGGAAGCATATGTGAACCAATACTTCCTTCTTTGGCCAATAATGTCAACTTAGTTTCATTAAAATTGAGGATTTTGTATTGTTTGCTTCACAGACCCTATTTTCATCTCGCTTTTTACAATTTATTTCTAACGATACGGGGCAGTTAGGTATTCGTAAGAATTTCGATAAAAACAGATTTACTTGTTTATAGCTTGTTTCGAGTCCAACACCATAACTATTGAACTCACACCGAAATGTTGGGCGTTTACATCAAACAACTTTTCAAAATTTAGTTATACACCTAATTATTTTTGCACAGTTTTCGCCAGAAAAACACTTAGGACATGCACAAAATTGTCAGCCTGAAATGATTAAAAACAAATCTGCTTGACCGTCCTCAGACCACATTTCGGTTGTTTTTGATCGAACAAAATGCGTATTGGGTGCTTTGACTATTATCTTTTGGTCGAACTACTGACTTAAATTCAGCAGCTAAAGTGACTGATGAAAACCGTCTGTTCCTATAAAAGGTCATTCCAATTGTCGGAATTTAAAAGACCAAATAATTTATTAACTTTTGCATCTACCGCGTGCATCACATATGCCGTACTTTCCCCCCCCCCCGTCGGAATTTAAAAGACCAAATAATTTATTAACTTTTGCATCTACCGCATGCATCTTATATGCCGTACTTTTCCCCCCCCCCTTCTTTGGCCAATAATGTCAACTTAGTTTCATTAAAATTGAGGATTTTATATTGTTTGCTTCACAGACCCCATCCCGCTTTTTACAATTTATTTCTAACGATACGGGGCAGTTAGGTATTCGTANGGTCACACAGGTGGACCGCTAGGTCTCGTTCTGGCGACCATGGGAGCCGGCATGTAGGGTCAAGAGCGGGCACAAAAAGTCAGTATCACCTCCAATAAGCCAGAGAGCAGAATGACTCAGACTTTTTAGAAAATGTCGTAGTACTGAAAAAATGCTGCAGCGACTAAAACAAGGACAAAATTTATTATTTGTTTCAGCCCGAGTGTGCTGTTTGTTTCGGGCATTGCGATCTGCTCTAAATTGTGAATTAGGCCGAATGGACCTATATAACCTAATTATTTTCACTTCGTCTCCATTCAAACAACATCGTAGGTGTCTGTTCATTGCTAATCGCACGGGGTCATACTCTTTTCTCATGTGTACCAGTGACACTGGCAACAAAAATAGCCAACATTTTTTTATTTCCTTATGGATAGTTACGCGATTGTGCCATACTTTCCACTTTCATTGTTACGCCACAACTTGAAAGTACCTACGTATTCCGATGTCCTGCTTTCCTCTGTTTCTTCACGTGCAATCTATAGTTTTTGATGCAATGGTATATCTAAGATAAGTCATTTGTGAGTGTATTAAGTACAATCTGTGCCATTTTTAGGTGCAATCCTCAACAAAAGGCCTTTGAAGGAGCATATTAACAAACTTTATCAAACTTACAAGCGTTACCTTGGCATTGTGACAGAAATTCAAAACTATTTCATTAGAGGTACCTTGTTAAGTTTGTTCACTGATTATATCTCACAATCGTTACTACATAAGAAACTGACTTTACGGTCAATCTGTTCAAATTTCCAAATTGCAGGGTATCTGCAGTAAATTTATTAATTTTTTTTTGGTGTTATGGGCTCTTACAATGTCAAAAATGTGATGAGAAATAGTGGCTTGCTCACAACTAACTAGCTTTATATGCTTGAAATAATAGCTTTTATGTACAAGCACAGCAATAACATAGTCCCAGCTATTGTTGCTGATTTCTTTAAGATCAACGTTATTTACGCGCATACACGCATGACGGACCGAAACGGACGAAAACTGCTGCTGTGTACAGCCACCTTTACAACCATTTCGATACGTGCCAAACCTAGCTATCAAAACCCTTTTTTAGTGGTAGTGTTCTTCAGCAGTCGCCACGTCACCTTTTTGTCAACAAGAGTTTTAAATATCACACAAACATAGATTCCCGCGCATTGTTGACAATTACTAAATTTAAAGAGTATTTTTGCAAGCTTTCACCTTGCAACGAGTTAACTGTTTATTCCTCAAAAATACAGGGTCACGATTTTGTCGATGCCTTGCTTGGTGCACGCTTTTAGCTTTGTTTGCGTTTACTAATCCATAGCACTGGCTCAGGTCCGTCCTCATGCGTGCTTGCATGTGCAGTAAAATCGATTGCATGCCAATATCAACTATCCACACTCACAAGTTTGCAGTGTTTTTGTTTTAATAAAATCTCACGAGCTTGAGTCACATAAGTTTTCATTAAACACAGCACATTTTTAAGTAATGATTAATTAGTTAGCCTTGTGTGTGTGCTGAATAACATTTAGGCTACAACCTAGAACTGGTAAATTGCTGCCGTGTGGTAATTGTTATTTATTGTTGCATGGGAATAACAAGATCAAAGCGTACTTTTGTCATCCGACCCGACTCCCGACGGATAAATCTTATAACACGCACTTAATGGAGAAGTATCTAAACAAGCTGCCCAATTCAAAACCCGCTTTATTTGAAATAAAATATGTTGATGTATTTTTTACGATGGACTCGTGCGGCGACAGTGTGTTATATTTTAACAGCAATTTTTTTCCCCCCCCCCAGAAGTATCTAAACAAGCTGCCCAATTCAAAACCCGCTTTATTTGAAACAAAATATGTTGATGTATTTTTTACGATGGGCTCGTGCGGCGACAGTGTGTTATATTTTAACAGCAATTTTGTGTGTGTGTCAAATCATTGCTGCAATAGAGACTACAATTAAAACTGAAGAGTTAATATCTGTTATTGTCATGTGCTCGTTTTAATAATAGGCCTATCAGTGCGTGTAACTCTCCTTTTGCATAACGGTCAGCCCGTGAGCACAAAATGTTAAGGAGTAACGTCATCAATTTTTTGAGTACCGATTTGGTACAGTGACTTTCTGATGAAATCATGTCACAAACAATTTACATTCAAGTTTCAGACAATTTCAATAATGTCTGCAAATAGTAACGATTTAATAATGGCCAAAATGTGTGTTACGTCATTATTCAAAATGTGTGTTATGTTATAAGGTATTGCATCATAATATTCGCTTCTTTTTAATTACCGTTTGTTGTTTACTCTAAATTTGACTTTTGGTCCCACGCCCCCCTTGGAAATGTCTTGTGCCCTCCCTGGTCCCACCAACGTTCCCCCCAGTCGTGTTATACTCATGGTGCGCAATATTCACTTTCTAATGAGATTACGCTATGCTTTTATCCGAAAAATAGACTACGGTTTGGAATTTACGATTTCCTATGCTTGCATAGTGATACATCGAAACGGGTGTTTTTTCTTAAAATCTTTTCGAAAACAAGTTTATTAAAAATATTTCATCGGTAGTAGACCAAATAGATAAAATGCTATATTTTACACGAATTGCACGTTATACTTTTGCATGCTGCTTTAGAGCAGAGGTTGCAGCCAATACAAAGCATAAACGTAAATTATTCCATAAAACGCATTTCACACGGTCTTCAGGTACATGTTTTGCTTGTACAAGTGAAGTCAAATTATATTTTTAGACATCTTGCCTTGTATTTCGCAGTTATACATGTTCGGTCCCACTGCCGTCAAAGTGCATGTTTTCAAGAATATTCTTGCCACCTGAAAGAGGCAAAAATGAGCTTGGGCTAGTTGAAAGTAACATTAACAAAGGTAATTTCGGTTTGCCATGTTTACAAAGCTTCTGTTTCGGCCAAATAATTTGTTGCGATTCGGCCGAAAAATGTGTCTTTTCCGTCTCATAAAGTATCGCACATTTTTTAAACTACGCCGTAACTAAAATTGCTTGTGAAAGCGGCGATCTGACGTTATTGACGGGACAGAGGGCTTATAAAGCACACAAACACGTGGTACGAAATACATACGAGAAAAAATGACGAGACACTAGATAACACAAACAGGCGCACAGCAGGATACACAAATGTCTTGACACAAATTACGAAAGGAAACAGCGACGAGCCAATCTCCAACACACTAACACACAACGAATAAATCTAAAAGACACGGACGTTAGAAAGCAAAATGCACACAATTTGGACACAAGGCATAATTTGTAACTAACTATTTACTATAAAAATGTTTTTACTTTTTGATTGATACAATATAAAGAGAAGTTGCATTGTGGGAGTTTAAATAACTTAGAACTGTTTTCGCTTTGAAATCAGAGAGTTAAAAAAAGGCCCCAGCAACCACGCAAGGGGTTCACTTTCGACCCCAATATCTCGCGAACCAAACAAAGCTGAACAGAAAAAATTGAACACGATACTTTTTTGCCCCCCCCCCCAAGGCATAATTTGTAACTAACTATTTACTATAAAAATGTTTTTACTTAATTACTTATCAAACGAATTTTTATGCAATTAACCAAAATCAAACGAACGTAATAAAAACTAATGATTGTGTGAGATGTATTTAAGGTGTAAAAAGTTAGTACTACCTGTCACCTGCTCAAAACAACTTTATTTGTTTATACTTTCGTATTGGTCAGAATGTGAATAAAAACAAGGTTATAGTCGAGCAATAGTATTAACAGGATAGGCAAAAAGTTTGAAGCTTTTAAAATAACATATCTAAACAAAACAAAATGCACTATTTTGTACTACATTAAAAAACATTTTTTTAGGCAACCTGCCAACTGTAATACCGTATTTACTCGATTGTAAGCCGCGGCTTATATTGTTTTTTTAGCTGCCGTTTGTGCGGCTTATAATCGAGGGCGGCTTATATTTAAATTTTTTACCGAAATTATTTCTACACTCCAACATTTTAAATTATTTGGGGCCCAAAACATGTATGCGTGTACAGATTATACGTCGATATACGTTCTGTCGGGTACAGTTATCAACGTAACTAACAGATATGGGCAAATAGTCATACCATATAACAACAGAAAGATGTATTAGGAAACAATCGTATCTAAAATTCCAGCGTGCGGCTTACAATCGAGGGCGGCTTACATTATTTTTTTAACACCTCAACATGCGGCTTACAATCGAGGGCGACTTACAATCGAGTAAATACGGTATGCAGTCAAAAAAAGCAAAAACATCTGTTTAAGCCCCCCCCCCTTCCAGCGTGCGGCTTACAATCGAGGGCGGCTTACAATCGAGTAAATATGGTATGCAGTCAAAAAAAGCAAAAACATCTGTTTAAATTGGAACCGTTTATTGTTCTGAATGCGACTTATAAAAAATACCAACAGAAATAACATAAAAAATGTTAAAACATTTTTTGGCAAAACTGATATGAAACAAACCATATAAATTTGAACTGCACACTTTTGGCTTCATTTTTTTTCTTCACAATTCTCATAAAGTATTTCATTTTGGATCTTTAGCAGCTTTTCGACTGACAGCTATTGGTTTATCAAGATGTTCTGCCCAGCAGTTTGCAATCACAACATCTTCAAGTGGCCGATCGTTCTGCCCAGTTTTGGTGTTTTCAATTTTTGTGATTACATCCTAAAACAGATTTTGTTACTAAAACACAAAGGTTGCTGAAAGTAGTTTACAAAAATAAGAATTTGAAATTGGTTTACAACTTAAGGTAAGGGTTTAGGCGATTTTGGGTAACAGAAGTTACAAAACACGGAAAAGAAACTAGGATTGCCAATGCTAAACACAAGATGAGAGTTTTTTTTTAAATAAATGCTTGGCAACTTGAACTTGATATACCTCAATATACAAGAAACTATGGTCTTGAAACAACTACAAAAACCACTAAAACATTTGCAAAAACCTTAACCTATGTTTTATCTACTTTTTTGTTATTTTACAATAAGCATATTTTTTCCAAATTAAACTTGAAAAATTACTAAAACAAAAAGTCTTACCATCCCTGACAAAACCTTGCCAAACACAACATGACGCCCATCCAGCCAAGGAGTTTTTACAGTGGTTATGAAAAATTGAGAACCATTAGTGTCCTTGCCAGAGTTAGCCATGCTTAACCAACCAGCACCATGATGCTTTTCTTTAAAGTTTTCATCAGCAAATTTGGCACCATAAATGCTTTTGCCTGTAACAAATAGTGATATGAAACATTTACCAGTTTGCTAAAGATTAAGCAACTTGTTTTTCTTTGTGATGTTATTTAAAGTCTAAGGCAAAACATTGTAGAAGCCAGGGTTAGGAATTAAAGGCTTTGGAATGAGTTCTTCAATAAGAAAACTTCGGTGTTTTTTTTACTGTAAACTTATGCAGTTGATTATTCTTATAAACACAGTATAATTTTCACCCTTTAACTAAAATGAGTTGACTCTAAAGCCGCCGTCATCTTTTTTGTACTAACAACCACTACCAAGAACCATCATTGTTACTTGTGAGTAAATATGAAAGCATTGCTTGATAAAAACAACTTTCAGAGTTGAACAGCCTCTTCCACTGGCATTAAAGATTTAGAAAACTAAGCACTTGGTGGAGCCCGGCGACTGATTCATCAAATCAAAGGTCATGTATGTTAATGTGTAAAAANAACACAGTATAAATTTCACCCTTTAACTAAAATGAGTTGACTCTAACGCTGCCGTCATCTTTTTTGTACTAACAACCACTACCAAGAACCATCATTGTTACTTGTGAGTAAATATGAAAGCACAACTAAGCACTTGGTGGAGCCTGGCGACTGATTCATCAAATCAAAGGTCATGTATGTTAATGTGTTAATAGTAGTAACAAATCAATTTTTGTGATAACGGTAAACTTTGTTCTTTAGTTGCCTTTATGCAAACAAAAACAGGTTGACAATAAGCGGGACAGACTAATTATTGGGCCAAAAAGATGCAAGATGAATAAATACCCAGTTTCAAATCGGACACAATATATATATTTTTAAAAGCCTGGTTTGTTGTACTTTTTAGCCTTTTTACTAAATGGGGATGAAAAAATAGAAGGATAGCAAAAAAATCAAGTTAAAAGGGGTTGTTAAGATCCATAGACAGGTAGGAAAAAGTTTAAAAAATATGCCTCGTTCATAAAAAAAGACAAACTCGTACCTCCAGTTCCATCTCCATTGGTGAAATCACCTCCTTGAATCATAAATTGTTTAATGACCCGGTGAAATTTACTTCCTTTGTAGCCAAATCCTTTCTATAAAGTTAAACAACTTGTTTGTATCTTTTGTAGGTTATTTCATTACATCACATAATACCTCATGATCGGCCAATTGAACAAAGTTTTTGGCAGTTTTGGGTACAGTTTTTCCAAAGACACCAATTTCAATTTTGCCAATAGGTTCTTGGCCAATAGTAATTTCAAAAAAAACCTGAAATCAACATCACAATAAACAACGCGGAGCAATTAACAATGGCATTTTGAACTCAAAACTTAAATAATACCTTGTCAGTAACTAAGGGACCCTTTTCTGCGTCTGCTTGATCAGGCAGGAGAAAAAAAACTGCTGCTCCAACAAGTGCAAAAACAACCAACAGCTTCATGATTAGTGACAAACGCCTGGACATACACAAGTAAAAAAGGTTTCCTAATAGTAATACACTCCCTTATTGACAAAAAATAGTTGAGATTCAAACATAGGTAGTCTATATGCGCCATTGCATCGATTTTCAAACCTCTCAACAAACTATTTGCAACAATGTAAGACGGTCCCCCCCCCCACTTTCGCCAGCCGCATGGTTGCAGGCAGTCGGATAAAAGTGCCGATTATTAAAACGGTCATAACATTACCAAAACAAGATGAAATGATCTGAAATTTACAGAAGTACTAGATATAACATCAAATTAGGAAGCCATACCCAAAAAAATTCAAATATTAAAATACATTGGTTAGAAAATTTAAGAGAAGGCCGAGAAATATGGACAATTGACCTGTTTAAAATGTTAAATAATACACTGTCACGACACATCGATTGTTTTGAAATTTGCCCCCCCCCCTAAGACCACAGTATTTTCAATTCCTACCACCAAGAAACAATGCACAAAAGGCCGCCAGGAGCAGCATTAAAATTACATTTTCGCCACGTTTCACAAAATGCTTAATCATCCGTATGAAACCAAATTGCTATACGCAGTATACGGTAATATTCGACAAATGTGTGGCTTATGTTTTGCTTTTAAACGTACCTATGTAAAAATTATTATTCTTTAAGCATAATAATGTTACAAATCTATTAAATTTCTATTTGATTTTGCTTTGTCCCGCCGTTTCCTTTTTTACGTACATCACTGTAACATGTTGGTTTGCTTTATTTGATTTTGCTTTGTCCCGCCGACCACAAAAATTGCAAGTGGAGGCAATTTTTTACGAACATGGACGGATTACAATATCATGTAATTATGTACATATGGGCCAAAATGTTACAAAGCACCATTGCATGGCCTAACAGCGGAATCGCTCCACTCTACGTTGTAAAAAAAACACGTTATCACGTTTAGGGGGAGACCATGTATATGACATCACGAAAGGGTATTGTGATGCAGCACCAAATCAGCATAGTCTTTGGGATCACGTCTGGTTATGCCGATTAATAATAATTAAGAGTTAGTTATTGAATCATTACTATATTTTAAATTTTTGTTTGTAAGGTTGCACTTTAATTGCTGTTAGACGTAGGCCTACACGGGTGGTTATCTTTTAGTTCCCAACTTGACCGGTCCGCCAGCGCAGCAGAGCCAGAAGGCCGCACATATTACTAAGGCCCCGTGTGGTCTTTAGGCCAGAGGTACTCGTACTCTGAAACCGGGTATTTGCCAAAACTGAAATAATTGTCGCAGAAATACAACTCATTAAATATATTTTGCAAAAACAAGAAATTATAAATCGGTTTATTTATAATATATTAGTTGTGTGTGTAAAACTTTGGACTTTTTCACAAAATTCCGTGTCATGGTTATCTAAAGCAGTGGTTCTCAAACTCGGTTTTCGGGACCGCATGCGGCTCCCAACTACTTATTTTGCGGCTCGCACCAGACCTCAGAAAAACACCAAACATTGCTATTTTAGCTTTCAAAGTAATAATCTTTAGTGATTTTCTCAAGGTTTTGTTTTTTTGCGGCTCCCTACACACTTAAAAAATACCATTTGGCCCAGACAATAAAAAAGTTCCACTGATCTAAAGTTAAGGTTTTTCGAAAAACACAAACAGAAGAAAACACGTCAACTTTTGTTGAAATATTATTATTACACACCAGTTAATTGCAAAATGACAAAGCTGCAAAAGAAAATGTTGCAATAAGTTTGCTACTGCACAGAAACATCGTCAATTTAGTAAATTTACAAACGCTAAAGAATGGATTTTAGTTTTACCAACGGGCAAGTAAAGTGGAGAATTTTCTGACAAAAATTCGGGTGGTGCCAATGGCAACGCGATTGGGTTATGAGTAAATAAAAAATGGTAAAAAGAGCTTGGTCAGGTAAACCACTGTCAACTAAACAACTCTGACATCGTGGTATATTTTGAGTGAAAATAAACTGCAATAACGGTTCAAGAAAATTAAATGTACACACCAGACGAAATAATAATCCCATAAGATTGTTAATAGTTGCAATACATTTATAATAAGTGTTCACGTGAGTTTTTCCAGTCAATAAGTTGTTACAGATTAATATCATACACAGCGTTGACAAACAATAATAAAGCAATGATTTCCGATCTTTCACAAACAACACAGAGCAGGAGAATTTTTTATGCTTTGACTTCTTCTCGAGTAACAGTTATGGGATCATCTAATTTCTTAGCATAGCAATTTGAAATCATAACATCTTTAATTGGTCGATCACTTGAACCTGTTGGATTTTTTTCAATTTTCTTCACAACGTCCTAAAATAAAAAAGTGCGTAAAAACTTTTAATAAACTTTGGTCAGAAAAAAATACTGAAAACATAAAACCTATTGTTCCGACTGTAGTTTTGTTTTCATGTTGCAACATTAACAATTATAGTAATAATAGTTCATGCGTTCTTTGCCGATTGCAAACATGTACTAGTAACGAGTACCCTTGTAATTTTATTGACAAAAATCGGTTTGCGAGAGAAAACCATAATGAAGCGATTGAAACGAAACATTAACATAAAAGTGTTATACATAAAAGTGTCGAACAAACTCTGAATTGGTAGTTAACTGTGCTCGAACTAAATTTTCCGGGGCACTTTAGGCAAAGTTTTGGCCGTCACCGACAGAACGATTAACATTTTATTTACATAGCGACATGGGATGTAGACATCCTATCCTTGCGTTAAATTAAATGAAAAAATAAATTTAATCTGGCACCGCTATAGTCTTATAGGAACCAACAAGTTAGATTTGCAATAAAACATAATTTAAATTGGTCAATTATTTACATCATGGCCAGTTTAAAACCTGAACAAATAAAAACACCGAAGATCTTACCATTCCCGACAAAACCTTGCCAAACACAACATGGCGCCCATCTAGCCACGGCGTTTTTACAGTAGTGATGAAAAATTGAGAACCATTAGTGTCCTTGCCAGAGTTTGCCATGCTTAACCAACCAGCACCATAATGCTTTTCTTTAAAGTTTTCATCAGCAAATTTGGCACCATAAATGCTTTTGCCTGTATATATTAAAAAACTAGAAAGGTGATTTCCTAATATACGTCCATTTTATATGTTCTATATCCTAATTACGAATTTGCGATACACATCATTTGATGTACACATATGATTGTTTTTGCAAACAGAAACGAATGAACCCCCACACGCGCATTTGTGCGGATTAACGGAAAACAAATGTTGATTTTTGGATTCTTAAGGACTTATTAGAAAGCATTAACCTGTGGCGACAACTGGGTGTTTTCCCCAACTGCGTTATTCATCCACGCGTAATCGAACCGCACAATACGTCACGTGTGTTTTTCTGTTTGCATTTTGCAACGTGTCTTGTCTCGCCCTTACTGTCGTGTTGCCATTGGATATTTGAATTCGCGCAAATAAACGGCGCTACAAACCCAACTTTTAAAAAGTATTGTCTGTATTCTTTCATAATCTTTATTGTCATTTAATTACAAAAACAGTAAAAAATAACAGAAAAAATACTTTTAATTATTTCCCTGCTTTGACCTTGATATTGTCGTCCAAGGTCAGTTGTAAAACACAAATTTTCCTAAAAAGCCATTTGCTACAAATGTATACATACATAACAAATTGTTTTTAACTTAACTTGTTTTGCCAAACGAGTACCATTGACCTGTAGTGACTTCTCATGGTACAGACGCCAAACGACCATTTAATGACCTTTTGATACCGTTTTCAACAGCATGCAGTCCTTAGTGTTCAACAATACTGTTTGCCTTGCATGACTTAAGTATTGATCCTTAAATTGGTTTGTCAAATTTCGTAACTGTGTTTGCAGATTAGACCACTACCTTCAAAAACAAACAAGAATGACCCAATGAACAATGTTTAATATTCCCGTTTAATAGAATTTGTATCTATAACCTAAAGGTCCTGTGAATCAAAACAAATATGTGAGATAAAAGGGTTATATTCATGAACCCAACTAAACGTTACAAAATAAATTTAAATACTTAGCTAAGTGCCATCCTAAATGGCATAAATATAACCTAACACAACTTCAGGTACCTTACTCTCATGTGTGTAAAGAGTTGAAAACCACTGTTTCCAAAAATGTCTAACAAAGCTATGCATAATTAAAAATATAATAAAAATGGAAAAAAGTGAGGTGACCTGTAATAATAATCTTGTTAAGAGATATTTAATAAAAAAACAATGCCGAAATTTAAACTTACCCCCAGTTCCATCTCCACGAGTGAAATCACCTCCCTGAATCATAAATTGTTTAATGACTCGGTGAAATTTACTTCCTTTGTAGCCAAATCCTTCCTAAAATTGGTATTGTTTTTGTGACATACAGTTTATTTCAATACAATAAACAATATACCTCATGATTGGCCAATTGAACAAAATTTTTTGCTGTTTTTGGAACAACTTCCCCAAAGACACCAATCACAATTTTGCCAATATGTTTTCCATCAATGGTTATTTCAAATGTAACCTAAAAATACCAACAAAGTATTTTTAGTACAGCACACTTTGGGCACGGATATAAGCAAACATTTTTTCTTTCGGGTTGATGACAAAAAGAGAAACTGCATGTCCATGAGTGTAACCATCAGGATGAAAGCATAAGGGTATTGTAGAGATGCATATTCTTTACTTAAATACACCAAAAAATGTAAATACCTCATCAGTGGCTAGAAGGGCATCTGACGCATCTGCTGAATCAGGAAGAAACAATACTGTTGCCCATATAACTACCAAAGTAACAAATAGCTTCATGATCATTATTAGCCAAGTTGGGAGTTTTTCGTCACCTAAAAATATAACTAATACAGTGCTACTGCTGCCTGCAAAAAAACATAACTTAAATAGGTTGAACATAACTTACACAATTAAACCATTCCCAGGATTTGGTAATGAGTCCTATCAATTACTTTTAAAGTCTAAATTTAAATCAAGTCTGCATGGGACTGAGTGAGCGACTATTTTATCAATAAGCTGTCACCACTACATTTTTATCATTTACGTTCCGTTTTTAAATTAGATGTAAATAAACCAAAGTCAATTTTAGTGAAACACATTGAATTACATTTCCACTTATGACAATCTGCTCAAATAAGGGGCAGCTGATATGGAGCACACAAGATCACAAGATACAACTGCAATGTGAAGTTTTGCATGCGGCTGCGACATGTTACGCATGAATAATAATCACTAACCACGTGGAATAGGGCGAGATCAGTGGGCGAAAATAACTACGCATCGCAGGAATTCTTTTACATGTTGGCTTTACACGTCCATACGATCTTCTTGGTAGAATTATTTGCGTAGCTAACAATTATTGATAAACAGTTACATTACTTTTTTGACACCTTAACCAGGGCTGTGCAACCTTGGTCACTATGGGGGGCAAATACAATTACAATCATCAAATCTCGGGCTGCACCTTTGTTACACAGTTGGTTATTTTACTTTGTTGCATATCAAATATGCCTGTATTGAGTTAACAAGTACATTCGATCAGTGGCGTATCTAGGATCGTTTTTAGGGTGGGCAACAATATAAAATATATTGCGCCACCTTGCGGCGGCAAATGCGCCATCTGGCGGTAGACTGTGCAGACCTCTCTGTTAGCACCAAAGTATATGTTTTATACAGACTTTGGTTAGCACCTGTTGTGCCTACTAAACTCGCAATATCAACTAAATGCTGGTTAGCCTAAGGCCCTGTGAAGCCCTTACTCTTGCTGTAAGTAACGAACGTTATAATCACGATTCGATCGTATACATGTAAATTACATGTTACATGATGTAACACTTTTTAACACGCGACACAGTTGTTTCTATCAGTGGTTGCCTCTTAATCATATTGTGAATTATCTTCACTTGTATGAGTGTGACGTAACAAAGCTATTATAAAATCCATGGCCTGGATTGGCATGCACTGTTTATGGCAGGGGTGGGCAACTTTTGTTTCTGTGGGGCCAATTACAAATGTCAAAGTCGGATCGCGGGCCGCACCTGTGTATAACACAAAGTGATTTTGCTTTGTTGCGTACCAAATATGTTAAATTACAAGTATAATTCGTATTTGATTCTAGCCACATTTTGCCAGGTCGCAGAAAACTAGCATCAGGCGCAGTAATCAGCTAAATAATGTGTAATAATTGGACTCGTTTGCCAGTACTTTTGAAATCCAAGCGTCTCTGCGGGCCGCACAACCTTTAAAGAAGGGCCGCAGGTTGCCCACCCCTGGTTTATGAAGATGTGTGACGAGCATCAATGCGTTACGCACATAGGTATTCACAGTTTGTCTGAAATTGCAAGATTTAATACTAAAACAGCCGGTCAAAATTTCTTTAAGGGGGGCCATGGCACCTTGTCCCATGTGTTAGGGCTTCATACATATACCCAATTAACAGAAAACCAATTGTTCATTAATGATCCCACTGTGCCTCACATTTTCGTCGGGACAAAAAGATAAGCTTTGCTTTAATTTGCAAAAAAAGTGATATTAATACCACCACATGTTTAAAAAACGTAGGCTGTGTGACAAACGTAAAAAAGATGATTAAAATTGCTGGCAAAGCGAGAGACTTTAATTGCCTATAGCCAGTCGCCACAATACCACTTTAAGCTTACCCATATTTGAAAATAAAACAAAATCTCCTTTTGCATTTTTCTGAACAAAGGGTTATTTAATAAAACATGTCCGGATTAAAAACACACTGTAAACACGCCTACATATTGTTATCAGCGATTCTACTGCTTGCAAAAGTTTGACACCAGGTGTCCTGGGTTCAAACCCGGTGGAAAAAAGCGCTTGCAGAACGCGAATGTCAAGAAAGGTTTAATTATGGAGTAGGCCAAAAAGGTGGGAAACAAGAACACTATGTTATACGTTAAGTTACTGAAACAACGCTTTCAGTCAAACGCAAAATTTGTGCAAGGAATTTAGGCTCGTTTTTTATAGTTCATCTTGAATCAAAATGTAAGAAAACATATTAAAAGTTGTTTGTAGTGACATGTACTTTTGGCCTATGTAATTGTAAGTTGATAAAATTGCCGCACAAATGATACGAGTTTAAGTTCAGCCCCGAATCACAAGTCCGTTTTATCCATACTTAAGCTCGTATCCGGCCGCAACAGCCCGGTCGACTTATAGTTGTTTCGTCATGTTTTTCACAAAATTGTAGAAAAAAATATGTACTCATAGACTTTTCTACCCTCAAGTTATTTAACTATTTTTTCGTGGTAATTGTTTTACCGTTAGGTGATGCCACAGAACAAAACAAACGGTTTTGATGCATGGGAAAAAACAACCGAATCAGCTGCTTTACGTCATGCCTCACTAGCTCTGGTGAGAGAAGTACATGTGAAATTGTTGTTCGTTTTCTTGTTCAGTTCTTTTGTGTTTCTGAATAAAAACTAACTGCCAAATTACTTGTGCATCTGGTGCGGTGGCGATTAAAAGGTAAGCAAGTGTCCACTCTTTACGTTATTTCTACTATTCAATGGCGGATCAACCGAAATGGTGGGATCAGCTAAAAAATCTAACCTTGGAGGACAATGCTGATGTTGATTACGATGGACAACTGATGAGCTCATACAGAGGTAGCAACAGCATACCAAAAACTTTGTTTAACCTTAATGTTTAAAAATAATAAGGTTATTTTTTTGATCACTTGAATCTGTATCAGTTTACTAATTTTTGTTTACTAAGTTTTTACATTTATACAGTTTTGTTTGTGCACACACATTTACCTTTTGTTTATTATTCTGTAATTTTTACTATCCGTTGGTTTTTATGTAAAAACAAAAGTAAGGTTTAACATATGAATTAAATAAGATCTGTGGCAAAGGTTTTATTTTGTTAAAATACACAGTCCATTATGCAATCAGATTGTTTTAACTCTGTTTTTTATGTAGGAAAAGTTCTGGGTCATAATGTTCCTGAATTCGGGTATAAGTTAGCTCTTAGCCACAAGTTTACATGTCATCCCACAGCGTGGTCTTACCCACCTCTGTCCCAAGTTCCATCTTTGGTTGGTCTCAGTGTTCGGTTAGTTATCTTTGATTTTTGTTTACATTATTTACACATTAGCACTAACAGTGTATTAAGTGTACTGTTGCTTTTTTGTGGTTAGATACCTCATGTACTACAAACAGCTACGAGAAAAAAACAAGAAACCATGCATGGACTTTTTTAATCAAAATTCACTTCATCAAGTTTATGGTAAATTACATGTTTATGATTAAATATGCAGTGACGTAAAGTTACTCATAGCTTTGTAAATTTGTTTTTAACAGGTGTTCCATTGGGTGGTATTGGTGGTGGAACTATTAATCGTGGATGGAAAGGAGACTTTTGCAAATGGCAACTTAAACCTGGAATTTACACTTTTAATAATCCTTTGGCAGATCAGGTTGGATAGTCTTATAAATAAAGTTGCTCAAATTAGATTAAATATATATGTAAACCTGTTTGCACAAAATGAAATCAGTTGATGGAAAACTTCAAAATATATATTTCTCCTAAAATAGGCATAAAACTGTAAAACAGTAATGAAAAATTGAAGATAAAAACAGTCTGCACAAAACCTTGACAGATTTAACAAAACAGTGATTGTCAATGAGCATGTTGGCTGTCAGGGGCCAGATTCTGCTCAATCCATTGATTTTCAGCTAAAATTAGATTAATTGATTTGTACTGCTGCATGTTGTTTGCAAGTTGGATAACTGTTTATTTAGCAACACATATATGACTTTTGTCAGCCTACCAACAAGGAATCTATTGGAATTAATTGTGATCCACTTTTTCTAGTTTATTGTGACAGTGCGGCGAAACAACAAAACGGTATACCAGCAGGTCCTTAGTGTACAATCGCCTCCTAGCAACACTTTAAAGACATGGAACTGGCGTTTCTGTGGCGAGCAGGCATATTATTGTGGACTCTACCCTCGTGCCTGGACTGTGTATCATCTACGGGGCCAAAATATTGTTCTGACATGCCGACAGATATCACCAGTGTTTCCTCATGATTATAAGGTACCGTAGCCACTGGAGGCCTCAAAATGCAATAGAACATTAGAAAAAAAGTTGGCACAGGTTGTTCAATGTTTTGGCTAATACAGCAATGTTGTCACCAATGAAAGTGAAACAAATAACCAACCACAGGACACTGCAACATGAAATCATGTGATTACACACAGTTCCTGTGTTACATTCTCTTCGTTGCTTTGTAGGACACAAGCCTTCCCACAGCGGTGTTTGCGTGGCATATCCAAAATAACAACAGCGAGGCTGTCGAAGTTTCAATCACAATGTCAATGGAAAATGGAACTGGTATAAACATTAACAACAATATGTAATTCCATATAATGTGGCCAGGTTGATTATTTTTACACTTTAAATCCATAATGTTTTCTACTAACTTGACTTGTCCAGGCGCCTGTATTTGTATTTTTGATAATCATTTTTTTCAAAGGATCTTCCATTTTTATTTATTATGTATATAACCAAGTTTATGTTAATTAGGTTCAATTGATTTCTTTAGAAGATAGTCAACAAGTGCAAAAACTTGCATTGACAGACACAAAAACAGTTGCAGTGACAATTAACTATAGAATTTTGGCAAATGTCCCTAGCCCAAACACCAAGCATTGGCAGAACCGTTTCTGGGCCTGCCATTTCACACTGTCAACTTAAAAATGTCATTTTTTTAATTGACAGGTTGCCCGAACCTACGTAAGTCCGGCTCAGGATTGTGGCATGAGAATTTTACTTGTGGCGTTGCCAAAGGTGTTACAATGCACAACAATTCCTACCCTGATATGCCATACACTATGAACGTGACTGCTTCCCAACGTGTAAGTACATTGCATATTAATACTTATCGGTGGGACTCGTCGCGCTGACAGCGTTACCATAATCAATACGCGGTACGCATATCTTTCATTTTGTACAATACCACGTTAGTATATGTTTAGTTATTTCGCCGTTATCGCTGTAAATGACGAAACTTATATTTATGCTTGACCAATTTGTGTTTCAAATGCGCTATTAAACCATACCACCCCCCCCCCATGAACGTGACTGCTTCCCAACGTGTAAGTACATTGCATATTAATACTAATCGGTGGGACTCGTCGCGCTAACAGCGTTACCATAATCAATACGCGGTACGCATATCTTTCCATTTGTACAATACCACGTTAGTATATGTTTAGTTATTTCGCCGTTATCGCTGCAAATGACGAAACTTGTATTTATGCTTGACCAATTTGTGTTTCGATTGCGCTATTAAACCATACCTTTGTTTTTACAACTCTGTTTTCGTTGTTTCAAAGCACTTTGTCATAATATCGATAGACTAAACTAAAGATTACCATCTGAAGCATTTGTTTATTTATTTTGCCTTGAATCTAGTTTAGTCATAGTCAATTCCTTTACTCTTTTTTTCAGGAAGGAGTTAATGTGACGCAATGTAACAATTTTAATCCAACTGGTGACGGTAACGAAGTGTGGGGCCCCTTGCTACAAAATGGAACGCTGTACTCCAAGGCCGGTATGCAAGAAATATTTGTTTTTCGTATTTTATTAAGCTCGTGCTTGGCCCACACAGCGTTTTTATGATCTGCGTAGAATCCACACAAACGCAGCCACGTTTTTAAAACCATTGTTTCAAATGTTGAGTCATCAGCTCAAGACTGTTGTAAACCGTAATGTATTTGCCTGTTCTGCTGGGCGGTGCATAGGAAACGCCTTGTTTGTTAATGAATAACCGAAGCTCATTGGAGCAGCATGCCACATATCTGTTTGTTTTCAACCTATTTGTCATAACCGCCCCGGCCATTCTTATCTACTGACTGAAAAAATATAGACCTGTATGTTGTTAGTGCAATGCACAACACAGCGGTGTTTGTTCTATGTCTTTTCGCAATTACAGAAATATGTGGGTCTACTTTGGTTTTGTGGTTATAACAGAATTGCCCTGGGCGATTCGTGCCCCCCCCCCCAGACCTGTATGTTGTTAGTGCAATGCACAACACAGCGGTGTTTGTTCTGTGGCTTTTCGCAATTACAGAAATATGTGGGTTGAGGTCTACTTTGGTTTTGTGGTTATAACAGAATTGCCCTGGGCGATTCTTGTATGGGTTAATCCACGGTCAAGTTACGTATTATGATGTTAGGATGTGCCTTTTTGAATTTTTCGGTTTTTGATCATTTCATGGTGCATCTAAAAGTCTTGTTGTTCCTCATTTTACTTTAAAGTTATGTTTGCTCTTTTTCGCTTTTGCGTGTAACAGTAATAATAACAGTGAGAACTCATGATGATGCGTTATTTTGGTCCATTGTGTACACGGGAACCGACCATTTCCTGTTTCTTATTATTGTTTTCTGTTCTGTCGTCGCTTTACAGAGAAAAGTCGCCCCACTGACAGGGGAGAGGTTACTGCATGCGCCGTCTCCGCATCGTGTCACGTGACCGCCAATTCGTCGAATGAGCAGGTCGAGTTCTGTCTGGCTTGGGACATGCCCGAGGTAAGATTGAAAATTAAAAATATTGTTTTCAGTTCAGCAGCATTAACGTACGTGGGTTGGGTTACGGTTGACATAACATGTGAATATTATTGTTGTGTTTCCTGGTAACTAGGGCGGCGACGAAACATTTCGGCCGATTATGTGGTTTTGGTGTTGTTTCGGTTTCGCCCTAAAGCGAGTTTTTTGTTGTGTGAAACCAAAGCTTATAGATTCGCATCGGACAATTGAAATTGTAATGAATCACAATATTTTTACAAAACCGTTTTTGCACACACTTTTTTCCGGTTTGTGCAGCTTATGTGATAGAAAAGGTATGTGGGAGCGTTGTGAACTAGTTACATTTCCAGCAAACGAATTTGTTCCCAATATCCATTGTGACAAGTATCTAAGGTATACTAACTCAGGAATATTTGGTTTCGACACGAAATCTTCCTGGCGGGTTCGGTGCTTTACCGCTAGTAACTGTTTGTATAGTAAATGTCGACAAACTAGCCCTGGTACTTTATGTTGATTGGTTAAAGATGAGGTAATCAACCAAATGTACTACAACCAGCGTACTACGATTCATCATGTGTTGTAGTTTGTGCCCATCATGTACTTAACGATAATAAATATTTGCTTTTGTGCGTGGTGCATCAAGTACCGATTACTGTGTTTGTGTTTTGAAGCTAAACGCATTTTGCACTTAAACCTTTCGGAAATCGCAAAAAAATACCTCGATGTTTTAGCTTGTTTTAACTATGCTGAGTCTCGCTTTAGGAGAAACCAGCTTGTTGTTTATATCATAGTGTGGTTGGTGTGTGTATAGGCTAACATACAGTTTCCGTTCAAGTCTTATGCACTGTTGAATGTATCGCATCCCACGCAACTCCTGTGCCCTATTGGGAAAACAACAGGAGATACAGTGCCCTTCACGCCGGATAAGCCTGAGTTTAAAATGCGTTCTGAGTGGTCATGAATAATTGGTACAACAATTTGGATTAGGATGGAACAGTATAGTCGCCAAAGTTTCGCCAAGTTTTTTTTTTCAACCCGCTGAACCCCCAAAACAAATGTTGAAAACTAATCTTGCTGTAATCATAGGAAACAAATGTACTTCACAAGTCACAACACTTTGTTTTAACATTACTTTGAGCATGCATATTAATCTTTAAGCTAAAGTTATCCGCCCATTTTATTTGCGAAAACAATATTAAAATATATAAGTTTAATGGTGAAAATAACGGCCCAAATAGACGTAAAAAATCACTGATGATTGCACGAGCATTTGCCTAAACGTTAGAAACATAAACCATGTCGCTTTTTACGTCTATTTGTGCCGTTATTCACCAGCAACAACGATGCGATCATTACAATTGTACATAGGTTATCATATCATAGTGTTTGGTCATTTTTCGGTTTGATAGTTAGGTTTAACAAAATAAATCGCTCATTTCAATATGTTTCTATCTTTGGGGTTGCGTAACGAAGTGCTGATTTTACAAAATGTACGGTTTAACTGTAAACCTTTCTTGTGACAAGATTTTAAATTTTAAGGTTTATTTCAGGGCGGAAATTACTAAATATTTACATACAGTGCTACCAGAACATGGCTTTTTTCTATGTCATGTTAAACTAAAGTTGTCAGTCCGAGACGCCCCCCCCCCTTTAAGGTTTATTTCAGGGCGGAAATTACTAAATATTTACATACAGTGATACCAGAACATGGCTTTTTTCTATGTCATGTTAAACTAAAGTTGTAAGTCCGAGACATGATGACCATTTTTGGTACAACAGCAAGAGAGCATGACGTCATTTTAACTCTTGTGTTGACCAGAATTGTTTAAACTGCTTTAAGTCATACAGTCGATGTCTGCTTTGAATAAAAAACCGACGAGCAAAATATGTATGTCCTAAAATCCTGGGGACGAATGACTAATAACTTCAATATCAACTGCTTTGATATTAAAACATATTTGTTGTTTTACGATTCTTTGGTATTTGCGCGAACAAATATTTTTCAAACAGACCCATTTTGTGTGGTATTTGCGCAGACATTGCCAAGACTCTTACCCGATAACGATGGCGACCAAATTGTACATTGTGCAGATACAACTTTGTAATCTTGTGGCTACCTGAGCTTTTTTTAAAATAAAAAACCTCCGACTAGGAATGTAAGGTCAAATGTCAACAACTTGAGTTTGATGTCAAGCTTTTTAATTAGTACTTTAATTATGGATCCCCTTTAATTACGAACTCTTTTTCTTCGGTGAAGTTTGACCAGTGTATGCGTTTCAAAATTGGCCTTTTGGTACAAACTAACCATTTTTTGGCTGTCAACCTACGGTCTTTGAGGCCAAGGAATCACTGAGTGGAAAAAATATAATAGACTTACTTTTCTTTCTTTGATTTGAAACTCTGAACATGGCTATGATAATACTTGTCATGATCCAAAAAGTGGAATGTTGTATTGTTTTATTTGTTAGGGTACAACAATTGCCTTCAATACATACACAACTTGGAAACATTTTAAGACTTGTGCGATCAACCCTTTATAATTGCGAGACATTTAGTTTCATTTGATGTAATAATTTCAACACTCCGAAAATAGATCACTTTCACATGATTTTTTTCTCGTCCAAACAGATTTACTTCGGCGACCACCAGAGGCAGTATAAGCGACGTTACACTCGATATTTTGGCAGTTCGGGAGATGCTGGACCTCCGATCGCCGATTATGCACTGAGCAATTATCACGAATGGGAACAAAAAATTGAGCAATGGCAGCAACCGATTCTTAGCAATAGGTTAGCATGTTGTGTAGCGGAAACTGTAGAAAGTAGTGGAAAGGCAATATTGCCTATTTGATTGACCCAATTCCAATTTGACGTATGTCGGGTGACGTACGCGACTTTTATGTTTCGATTGCCTTGTGCCAAATTGTTGGATTCCTTGTTTGATTGTTGGGCTGTTATTGTGGTATCGAACTAAAATGAAGCTCGACTGCTCTACAACACATTATGAGTTGATACTATGGTAACGAGCAACTACAAAGAACAATTAAAAACGTATATTTGAATTATTTGCCAAACTATGTCTGTGCACAATATTTTTTATTTAATTTTCAGTCGTCTACCGGCTTGGTATAAGTCGGCGCTCTTTAACGAGCTTTACTACGTAACCGATGGCGGTACGATGTGGCTGGAAGTTGGTGATGAAGACGGCAAGACTCCGAACGGACATGACGTTTCATCAAATGGCAACTCGCACTCAAACGGAACAGTGACGCACAAAAACGCAGTGACGTCACACATAAGGTGAGTCTCATTGCAGTTTGTTCTGTTTCCAATACAGTCCAGAGTATGTTACGAATGTTGACGTTCTACTAATGAAGTATTGTTTTTTCGTGGAAATGTTCTATTGAAATGTTAAGCAACCTGTTTCAAAGCTGAGCCTGACATGCCATAAAGCACCCGCTCTACTCATTTATTGAACGTCGTTGGCGGTTTGTAGCGAAGTTATTTCCAAGGTCTTGTAATTTTTCCCGCAGCTCTTGCTTGGTGAATAATTTATGTCTACTTGGGGAAATTGCACTTGTTTTAATGGAAACTGTTTAAAAGCATCGTTAATGGTTTAGGAAAAAGAACAACAGACAAAAGTTTGTCCATAATCTGTATATTACTTGTCAAATATAAATTTGAGACATTCAAGGGTGAATTTCAAGCGAAATGAGAACGTGGCAAACAGATAACATTACAAGCGGTCACAAACGTTCTGAAGCGCGTGTAGATTTGAATTTAAAAGGCTTTGAGAGTACAATTTTATCATCCAAATCTGTGAAAAGGGTAAATAACGAGGGAAAAAGGTTTACAACCTCCGGTTTATTACTTTAACGAGTAGTTGCGACCTTTTTATATGCTTGCTTTAAAGCAGCAACATAAACAACTTACATAATACAGAGCAAAAAAAGTAACTGGTGTGTTGTATTTTCGATTGATTTTTTGCTCGTCAATTGAAATGACATCACCATAAAAACCAATCGATGCCATGACGTAAGCACATCGAGGAACTGTCAGATTCCCACTGTGGCGCCTAATTTGCAACATAGGCATTGCCCAACTTGGACATGTAGCTTAAGGAACTGAAACAATCATGGGTTTGTTCGTTATCCATGCTTTGTATTCTAGCGAGGATGACATCCACAAACTGGATTTCTTTAAGGAATACGGAAAATTCGCCTATCTGGAGGGCCAAGAGTACAAGTACGTACTTACAAAATGCTTTTGAGAAAATGTTATTATGGGTCCCCTTCTAGAAGGGGACACATATTGTTTTTGTCCGTATTTTTCTTTTTTTCTTTTTTCTTTTTTCTGTCTAACGCTGGTTTGTTATACGTGTTTGGTCAAGAAAGAGTGCTTTAAATGTATTCAAATTTGGACAGATGTTAGTTATTAATCCAAATTTGATCCTCCTGAAGTTTGACCCCAAACGACCCAGCGGTTCACCCACAGGCCCCCAAAATGAAAAAAATTAAAAACGGCTGTACTGACCCAAGTACATAATCTGTGGGTTTCATGCTTTGTTGGTTGGTGCAATGTAAGCTATTCTAAAGAATTTTGTAACTTTTTATTGGATTCACCCATTTTACCCTTTAAACCCCAAAATAATAAGTTTTAGGCCCAAAATACAAGACCTAATGTGCGGAAATGTTAAACAATTGTTTGCAGTAGGTTAATCGTTCAGTATTTAAAATTTTGCCTTAATCGGCCAAATAGTTACTTTTATAGCCCATAATATGTGTACACTGTCAGTCAGATAGACGTATCAACTCTCAAGGGAGTAATTCGCTTGTTTACGATAAAGGCGGGTGAATGCAGCGGGAGTGCTCAGCTTGACGTCCGGACGGACGTTTTACGACACAGTCTGTGTCGGTAACTAGAAATCAGCTGTTTTTGCACAGCATGCTATGTCGTTATATTACGTTATCAAGCACATTTTCAGTTTTGGAAAATTGTGTTTAAAAACTAACCTTGAACGACAATATCAAGGACAAAGATTAAATTAAAAGTCTTTTTCCCGTTCTTATTTACTGTTTTTTTTTTGTAATTATATAACAATAATGATGCAAAAAGAATACGGACAAAACTTTTAAAGTTGGGTTATTGCCAAAGTTGATTAGGTTTTTCCTTAAAAATCTTAAAATAACCAGGATGTTTGTTCACTGTAAATCCGCACAAACACGCGTGTGGGGACCCATTCGTTTTTGCTTACAAAAACAATCATATGTGTAGATCAAATGATGTGTATAGTAAATTGGTAAATATCGTATAGAATATATAAAATGGAAGTATATCAGAAAGCCACCTTCCTAGTTGGTTAGTTGTTTCACTTGTATACATAAGAAGCTAACAATAGAGTTGGAACGAAAATAACTCAACAAACTTCTGTTCTATGCAGGATGTACAACACTTACGACGTTCATTTCTATGCATCCATCGCACTTGCTCACCTATGGCCAAAACTGGAACTCTCTGTGCAATACGATATAGGTTAGTATACATCTGTTTCGCCACAGTGAATAGATTGAAATCACGGCTATTTACCTGATTTGCAGTGCTAACATTTGTTTATATGTCGACTAGGATTTCTTTTCATCAATCTAGACGGGTTAACCTAATTTTAAAGCTATTTGATGTCGGCAGTACCATGTCGTTTTTAAGAGGCATTCTGCTGTGATTAGTCAAAACTTGATTTTTTTAGAATCTAGGACATGTATTAGGCAATCATAGAGCTTTACCTGTATACAAGCCAAACGAACGATCCCGTGTAGCTTAATGCCATTCAAAACCACGACTATGCTGCTCACTGGGACAACCTGAAACGAATTCATGTCTATTGGCATTTTCTGAGCTATAAACGAAACTTTATGACATAAATTCCATGTTTGTTGATCCCTAAATTACGTTTTTTTCTAATTCTGATTCACCATTTTTACAGCTGCAAGCATTTTGCATGCCAATCCGACAAGACGAAAATATTTAATGGACGGTGACTGGGCGCCTGCCAAAACTGCTAACGTTGTTCCACATGACATCGGATGTCCAGGTCATCATTTACGTTTTGCTTTATTAGATCAAGAAATTTGTTAATGAAAAAACTCTGAGTTAATGAAGTAACGAAATGCTTTCCAAGCATGTCAACATTGTTTTTACTTTTCCCCTTTCTCTGCCTTGGTTTGTTGACAGATTTTTACAAACACTCATATCAATTGGTAAACGTTTTTGCACACGACTTGCGTCCAAAGTCGTGCCCTGACAATTAAAGATCATGCAGTTGATAATTGCTTCTCAAAATGTGTAATAAAAAATCGTAACAATAAAAAAAGCACAAGACCTCTCAATTCGTGTTTTTGGTATTACGCATTGCAATCCATTCGCATATAACGCTTGGAAATTAATTATCTCGAAACCGCATCCTTTTTGGATACTGTACGTTGCGCTCTCTTCAAAATCTATTTGTATAGGCAAGAACCCCATACGTTGCATTGTGTAGTGTAGTGAGTTAGGTGGACGTTTTAAAACAATTCGTACGGTCGACTTGCCTTACCAAAATGTATCAAAGATATATAATACCCTAAAAATGTAACCAAAGTAGCATTTTTTTACAGATGATGAACCGTGGATGGAAGTGAATACGTACTTTGTCCATGACACAGCTGATTGGAGAGACCTCAACCCCAAGTTTGTGTTGCAAGCCTTTCGAGACTTTTATCTCACCAAAGACCGTGCTTTTCTCCAAACTGTTTGGCCTATCTGTAAGGTACGCAATTGTACCATGCATGTTTAAAACATCACGGTTTTGTGTTTAACATCCACAGCACAAAAAACAGCCTTGTCTGTTTGTTTTTAATCTACTTGTCCCCTTGAAAAATATCTGACGCAAAACGCTAATTTTGACACTAACCTACATATTTGTCATGCAAAAAGTTTGGTTTTTATGCATAGAAATTTGATTATTAAGCTTCAGCCAGAGCACACTTTCGACCTACAAGGTCTTATTAGTGCAATTGGTGACGAGGGATCGGGCGGTATGAGCTAATGTAGCCACCTTGCGGCATTCCAGTTTGTAGGGAGCGAGCTGAAAAGCATGCCCAACCAATTTAATTGTTGACTGGAAGACCATTTAGCTTCATTTTCAAAAAAGTAGTTCAATGCATGCGCAACTGAAGGTGTTTCTTTTGAACAGTTTGCTTTTAAAAATTGGAAAAGGAAACATCAATAGAAGGGCATGCTCAATTGAAATTTGTTTGCTAATCGAAACTGTTTGCATTACTGGTTAATTCTTCGAGCTAACAAAAAAGCTGGAGTGAAACTAAATTTCAGTATTGATCCATATTTGGTCATGTTTTGCCACATTGCTTTCATTTCGGAACTGACGTCATTTATTACGTAACAGATCGTCATGCGGCAGAGCCTTAAGCATGACAAAGATGGCGACGGTTTAATCGAAAACAGCGGAGGAGCGGACCAAACTTTCGACGGATGGTGCGTCACTGGGCCAAGGTGGGAAAACTACGTTGTCGTATACATAAGACACAATCTTTTTAAGTTTTTGTTTTTAAGTTTTAAGCCTTTTGATAATAATTTAATGTCCAATGACAATCCAAAGAATAAAATTAAGCTTGTTTTGGTATGTCGTAAGTTGGTCACGGACTCACGAAAACCTTTCACGAACTCATTTAAGTCAGCGATCTCAGTGTTAAGAAACACTTATTTCAGCTGTGGGTTCAGTTTTTTCGATTTAAAAAACTTGCGATGAAAATAACGCACTTTTATTGATTATTGGAAAATATACCTTTTCTGGAGACGCATTAATTCACCGTTTGCTAATTTTTAGAACAAAATCTTTAAGAGTAATATTCACTCCAGTTAAATATGAAGTCGGTAGGTTGTTATTGTATCAAAATCTATTGGCACCACTCTGCTTCCCAGCAAGGTTTGTTGTGTTGCCCCAGAACCGAAATGATTGGTGGCCAGTGTTTTGTTTAAGGTGTTTTGAAAATTTCTCCAGCGGTTTCCCAAAATTTGCCAGGGGGGGGGGGAAATGCATAATGAATCTATACTATAATGTGCTGTGGGAAATTGCTAGATTCAATGATAACGTATCAAAATATAGGCATTACATACATAGTATTTTAAACTGCGAATCCAGTCACTTCCAACAAACTTATTTCTATGTTATAGTAAGTATGTTTGGGTTGACTGTCTTTAACTCGTACGCTTCATATGATATAAATAAACTCAGTGTTCGAACTGTGCATAAGTATTCCTAAACCTTGTCTGTTTCAGTGCTTACTGTGGAGGTTTATGGATAGCCGCACTGCGTTGTATGATTGCTGCTGCCGTGGAACTTGATCTCGTAGACGAAGCTGAAAAGTACAGTGATTTGTTGAAGCGAGCGACCGAATCGTACCAGAAGCATTTGTGGAATGGTGTGTAGATGGAGGGGGGGGGGGAATGCCCAATGAATCTACATTATGATGCACTGTGGGAAATTGCTAGATTCAATGATAACGTGTCAAAATATAGGCATTACATACGTAGTACTTTAAACTGCAAATCCAGACACTTCCAACAAACATATTTCTAAGGTATAGTAAGTATGTTTAGATTGACTGCCTAAAACTCGTTAGGAGCCCGGCTGTACGCCGCATATGACATAAATAAACTTTTAATTACGCTGCATATATGTATTCCTACAATTTTCCACCTTTGTTTCAGTGCTTACTGTGGTGGTTTATGGATAGCCGCACTGCGTTGTATGATTGCTGCTGCAGTTGAACTTGATCTCGTAGACGAAGCTGAAAAGTACAGTGATTTGTTAAAGCAAGCGACCGAATCGTACCAGAAGCATTTGTGGAATGGTGTGTAGATGGAAAGCTCTGCACAGTGAACGTATTCCTTGTATAGTTGAAAATGGCAATTTAAAGCCTCAACAACGCATGATTTACAGTATTTTTAGTTTCATTACGTCATTCTATAGTTACGTCTAGGTCTAACGTTTTGCAGTGATGAATAATGCTGTCTGTAAATATGTATGGGATGAAAATATGAAACGGAAAAAAATGTTGCCCTCCCGATTTTTGTATTCATTAAAGTAACGACAAAATCAATTTCATTGGGTTTGTCATCACCTATATCAGTTTTTGGGGGGGGGGATTGTAAAATGGCAAATTAAAGCGTCAACAACGCATGATTTACAGTATTTTTAGTTTCATTGCGTCATTCTATAGTTACGTATAGGTCTAATGAATAATGATGAATAATGCTGTAAATATGTATGGGATGAAAATATGAAACGGAAAAAATGTAAAAAAATGTTGCCCTTCCGATTACGACAAAATCAATTTCATTGGGTTTGTCATCACCTATATCAGTTTTTCTACACCTGTTATAACAATTCTATTTAATTTGCAGGAAAATACTTCAATTACGATTGTAGTTCAAACCAACGCCACAGCACTAGTGTGATGGCTGATCAGTGTGCTGGCCAATGGATTCTCTTCTCATCTGGCATCGATGACGTAAGTGATGTGACGTTATGATGCGAAACTAGGTTTTGCGTGCGCAGTCAAAGTCCAACATTTCGTGTTGTGACTCACACTGCGTTTTGTCGTAGTAGTGTGACGTGTAAACACGTGATTTGTGGGGAAATAGGCGTGTCCATTGATAAGTGTGGCCTTGTAGTTTTCGAGATTGTAGTTCGTGATGATAAATCATTGAGAAAAATGTAACTTCCCGGTCAAGGGCTGCAAAAAATCGTATACCTCGGTAATGACTAAAACAAAGCAAATTTTATGCAATATTTACGGGGGGGGGGTATTGTAGTTCGTGATGATAAATCATTGAGAAAAATGTAACTTCCGGTGAAGGGCTGCAAAAAATCGTATACCTCGGTAATTTGACTAAAACAAAGCAAATTTTATGCAATATTTACTATCATGAACTCTCCACGGACCTTCAAATGAAGAAAATCTATCAAAAAGTTTGAATCAAAACTTAAACTTTTAAACACCATACATAGTAATGTGTTGTTTTCCGTTGCCACATGGCGACCTAGTATTCCAATATAAACGCTGGACATGTAACACACCATTTCCAATTGTCGTGATTTGTTTAACGTTGCCATTCCATGCCTTCTGAAACATACACAAACTATGTTACTTCGTAACTGTGATTCCACGTTCTGTATTGTACAGGTTTTGCCTGATGAACAAGTCAAGTCGGCCTTGACCACAGTTTTCAAGCTTAACGTGAAGTCGTACGACAATGGAACACGTGGAGCTGTAAACGGGATGCGACCCAACGGACGGGTTGACGAGTCCAGTGTTCAGTCTAACGAAGTATGGACTGGTGTGACGTATGCCCTAGCGGCTACCATGATTCACAAGGTATGTATCTAACTCTGCTGATGTCAAGTTTATGTAATTTTCTACATAAGTTGTGTAGTGTGTTTTAGAATTCAAATTCAATATGTTTGATTGTGTATAAAATCTCAATGACAGTGTCCGGATTTAAGTGAAAAAAATGATAAACGTGGGAAAGTTAATGTCAGGCTCTTCGAAATTTTAGCAAAGCTGTTTCAGGAAATATTTTTTGTAAATTATCTTGTATCTGCACTGCACTTCATGCTCTTACAAGGTCATCGTGTTTTATGATTAAACACATATTTCATTAGCAATGTATCTCGGAACCCGAAACCGGAGCTCGCAATGTGTTTCAATGCAAAGTCCTGTAGCAATTTCTGCGCTACTGCTTTAAACTTAACTTGCACTAACTTTAACTTGCAAATATTTGCAGGGAATGATACAAGAGGCTTTTCAGACCGCGAGCGGCATCTACCGTACGTGCTGGCAACGCTACGGGATGTCGTATCAGACACCAGAGGCGTTTAAACGTAGCAACACCTTTCGATCTTTGGCCTACATGCGTCCACTAAGCATCTGGGGGATGCAGCACGCCCTCGAGTGTCAGGATAGTAAAAATGAGTAGCAAGTTGTTTTCATACAGGGTGCAAGCCTTAGCAAACCTACTTTATTATTCTGTTAGGAAACTTCTTGGTGGCTATAATGGATTTGGGTGTTTTACCTACTGCTGCTTTTTTTGCTTGCTGCTGCTTAGTGAAGTCGCTTTCAGTGCATTACAGCATTTAGCAACTAGTTTTTATGCCACCCTAGGAACACATTTCTAAAAATCCGCTAAGATTTAGAAATTTTTGCATGTTTTTGGGGACAGTGCTTTCTTTCAAATCCCTAAAGATGTATTTTCGCAACATACGAAAGCTCTTTGTTTTATTTTTCACATTCAATATCAATTTTTGCCATTTTTACTCACCATACGTCGAACTGTGGCATTATTTCCACTGTTTTAGACTTTCCTAGTATAGGGCACTTAACATAATACACTGAAATGTTTTTATTGGCTAATTTGCTCCAGAGAATTGCACTTGTTATGAAGTTATATAAAAATGTATGGCGTTATCACGCTTAAGCGGTTTAATGTTAGTTTCAGCAAAAAACGAAAGGGCGTTTTTTCGTGATGTGGCAAATTTTGCTTGCAATCTCATTTTGGCTGTAATATAGTTCAAGTTTTTGCTTATCTGTTGTGTTTGGAAAATCCCTTCCAAAAAAATGGTCGAATTGCCGCACTTTAACGATTCCACATTTTACCGTTTTTGTGTGATCCGTTTAGTGATGTATATAAGTGCATGCTCTACACTCTACAGTGTTATAATAGAAGTTTCGCCATGTTCTCTTTCCGTTAAAGCTATTTAATAACTGTTCTATGTATTAGCACTCTGCAATCCCTCAAAAATCCATAACATGGGTGCTGACTTCGTTACAGCGATTCCACAGAGGCAATCCTTCCTTTCATTTTCTGTTTGTTAAAGACACGTTATTCGATTTTTTTAAAATTATATGCCTGTAAATTCAAATTACTTCAAAAACGTTAGTAAACTTGAGTTTGGGCGCTGGTCACCCACATTTCCATTTGTGTAATTTTTAGAAAATAACAAATTAGCGACTACATCAGTTATGGTTAAAAAAAAATTTCATTGACAAAAATTAGTTACTGTGAACCAATTTTATCGCCATCACATGTATGCCACCAAAATAATCCCTGTTTTCAAAAGTTCAATACCACATCAATTCTTAACGACTTCGGTCTCAAATGTCATTTTACTATTTACTTGTGGTTTCAACTTTCACTTGTTATCTCCTTAGTTGTGCACTTTTCGTGTACTTTTTTGTAAGTGATTCAACTGGACGAATTTGCCGACTCCACATTTATGACGTCACAGGCGTGACGCAAAAACACCCACATATTCCGCATGTCAAAATTTTCTGTCGTGCCGTAAGAAATGATCAATACATATATTTTACTGAAAGCATGACAAGTGTATTATGTTTAATAGTCCAACGGCCGAGCAAGTAACTTAAACCAATATCAAAAACGTTAGTCAAAAAAAAGTCTACTCTTCACATATCAGATTAATAAAGGGAACAAGTATTTTTCTGCATCCGAAAACCCGTTTGCTGTTTGCGGAAACGAGATGTTTGTGAAGTAATGCGTTAAAACCAAAAGCATGAACATGGATTGCTCATGTAAATTAAATGCGATAAGCGTTGTCTTGATAGCTTAATTCAAAATATAATTTGAATTCGCGAACATTTCAGTGGATAGGCCTTAAAGCATTTAAAAGCAATTTTGTGAAGATACTTGGTTGTGGCGAAAACAATCGTCTGTGATTGAGTTTGTTACGGGAGGGTGATGCAGGCTCGTTCCGTTTGTCTAAAAAAGACTATTGCGTATCTTAAACGATAGAAACGTTTAATTAAGCTGACCAAGTCCAGCAACATAACACATCAAACGTCACGTAACAACAATACAGCAACGTTAAAATCAACAATTCGCATTGCTGTATACGGTTGCTATCAACCTGTCACACCGATTGACATATATGGTGACGGAAAATTACTCGGAATGTAGACTACCACATGCTTAAAACATTGGAATAAATAGAGATTGAACAAAATGGAACGTATAAAGCCTATCCGAGAAGGCTCATTTTCTCATCTGAAACATACTGGTTCACAGCTGTGAAAAGGTGATGATGGCGAGATTAGCTTATGTCGCATTTTTCTTTTTTATGGTTAGAAAAGGCCAAACAGCAACGTCAGCGGTCCCCACTACAGCTATTGATACTATGACTTCAGCACAAAGTATCGGTATGTATACGACTTGTGATTTATGGTATAGTTAAAGACTCTTGTTTTCCATAAACAATTTATTTCAAGCTCTCGTACTTTATCTTAATGTGGTTATAGGTTGTTGCTACGCAAGTCCTAAAAATCCAACGCAGTTCGTAATATTATGTTGTGCTTGAAGTGTAAAGTGACAACAGTTTCCAAAGGACCAGATCTTACCCTGGTTCGAGCTTTGGTTTTCTTGGCATGTAAAATGCTAATGCTAATTTGCATTACACGTTTATTAACATTAATATATTTTGTGCGTTGATAAATGTAGTCATGAAATAGATTGGTAGGCTATGTGGTGTTTCAAACCTTATTTTATATCACTCATTTTCAGATTTTTGTCCTAATGTAACAGTTGTTGTCGGTTCCGAGACTCTGACATTTAACAAGGCAAAACCGGGTTCGTTAGTTGAATCGAAGGAGACGTGTCTACAAACAGGTAAAAACAACATATAGGAAACTGATCGTGTCACTCTTTAGCATCCGTGTTGTTTCCAGGCACACCCAAGACGCAAGTCCGTTGTAATTCCACTGGCCCTCCTTACAGTTTTGAGTTGGGTGACCTTTTGGTACCAAAATGCACAAACGAAAAACTCGACGCAATAGTTAAAAAGGTTAGTAGGCTATAGTGGAGTTCGATAGGCATTAGGCACGTCTTTAAAAACGCATTTTTTTAAGTTAAAGCACGACCTCTTTTTAAAAATCTTTTACAAATTTTTGATTTTCTTTTAAATAAAATAGTTGCGAAACTTGTCTTAACCCAGCGAGTCTCTAACTTCTACCCCCTTTGGAGAAAAAATATTGCCGACCAGTATTACATTTTTTATTGTTACAAGTTTTTGAAAATATGACTTTCCTTGTTGTTAAAGGCCAATCTGGCAAACAAAACGGAAAGACAGACTGTTGTGTTACAAACAAGTTTGAGGATCAAAAACATTCAAGCGGATTCGGAAGCAGTTTCAGCTGCCTCATTTTTGAGGAAAATTGCTGCTGATGATTCTATAACAGAGGTAAGGTTTGTGGCTTTTTCAGAAAGTTATTTTGTTGCGAAACAACAGCAACTCGAAGGTTCAAATTGCAGACTTTTTTTTAAACTCAACTCATTTCCATGTAGTAACGTCTTGTACTTTAACACAATATTTTGACTGGGTTTTGTTAGGACAAGTCTACCACTAAAGCACAAAATCAGCATTTAAATAGTGTAACAAATAACCTAAAAATGATGGATAGGCTACATTAAGCAAATCCTTCATTTGTCCAGATAAATCGTTTGGAATTTGTTTATGTTTTGGACATCGTTGATAAGATCACAGACTATTTGAACGTTCAGCCGGGTTCGAAAGTGAACAAAAATGACCTGACTCTTGATTTGACCACTTTGGCGTTTAAGGTCACTTTACTTCCCAAACCATTAATTTCGGTGTCAACAACAAGCATTGCCCAGGTAGGCATCAAGTAATTGATATCTTGAATTTTGATTGTTGTACATGCGATGGGTTATTTATTTACAAGCCTGGGTTATTTATTTGCAGCAAATGTAAAGTAAAGTAGGTAATTATCGTAAAACAGCCAGATCATATACCCTAACTGTGTTAATTTGTGTTGAACGCTGTATATTTGCACACCAAGAACTGTCGAGATGTTTACTGTATTCTCTTCAAAATAGAATGACCTCGTTTAGAAAAACACACCGCAGCAACCAAAACCACAGGTTACTCTCCTAGTTCAAGACATGACGTGAAACTGGAAACCATCAAAATAAAAAATAAAAATAAAAATGAACACGTTTCTATGGAATCTCACAGAGACAGCTGTAATGGCCATTATGCAGCTGACGTAAAGCTAACCAAAATGTCAAATTCAGCTTACAGTTTATTTACAGCTTCTCGATGTTTGGTCATCCCCACCGCAAAGCATCCCACTTCCATTAAATGATAATTTTCCGACCTCAATCAGTTCTGTGGACATTCCAGTTGAAGCGCTAGAACGCCCAGGAGCAGGCCCGAAACGAGTTTTCTCTCTTCTTCACCAGGATAGTACGCTCTTTCCGTCGGCAGACAAAGTTGGACAGGTAGGCTGGGCCATTTATAGTCCATTATAAGATTCTAAGCGTTTGCGTTAATCAATCAATACTATAAAATGTATTTCCGTAAACCTGAAATTCGACAATATGTTTTTACTTTACTTTACTTCAGACATTTATTAGTTTAAAATCACAACAACACAATGATTCCATTAAACCCAGAGGAAACTAATTTTTAGAGCCTGAACTGACTTTAGAAACCCACTTCAGTTTGGAAACATGTTGATGACTTTTTGCGCTCGTCTAACTTTTACACAACAAATTACATGACACGACCCGACGCAGTGCCGGATTAAGGGTATGCTGGCCTGTAGGCACAATTTATAAGTGGCCCAAAAATCAGGGTTGCCAACTAAAAAATTAGAATTATCAGTGTTGCCAAATCATGACTAATTTTTTTACTGATTTTAAAGTGGCCTGGATTTTTGACTGGCCTGTAGGCACGTGCCTACTTTGCCTAATGGTTAACCAGCACTGACCCGTCGTTAAACAGCCTCATCAAGTGCCTTTCCCGCCAAATTATAGTTGCCCACCCTCTACATCTATCTATAGTTTGGCTGATAGAGGTTTTATTATCGAACACTAAAATATATAAATGATAATGTTAAATTGAACATACAAAATATAGTTTAAAACAATTTAAATTTGCTTTTGCATATGTCTTTAACTATTGTTGAAATCTTACAATCTTAACAGGTAATGTCGGTCGATGTTGGGTACAGAAACCAACCTATTCCCTTAACAAACTTGAATGATCCGGTCACAATCAAGTACAAAGCTCAGGTTTGTAATTTTGTTGGTAACATACGGCAAGTGTATATAGGCATATTGTTTGATGAAAGTATATTGTGCTGTTGAGTTGAGTTGAGTTTATTTCGCTTGTTAAAAAAAACATAAAGGGACACAATATCATTAAAACGTTGCTCGATGTTGAAACTTTCTGAAGCTAAACGTGCTGCAGCTACACAGCAAAACTTTTTGTGGGCTGCTTAAATCGATTTTATTGTTTTATTACACTTTTTCGTAATTTGCTGCAAACGATATTTGAATCACTGTGTGTAATGCATCTGTTTCAACTTTGTACAGCCGAACGACCCAAATAATTATTCATGTGTGTTCTGGGATTACGCCACCAGCTCCTGGTCGGAAGACGGTTGTCGGTTGGCAGAAGACAGCGCCGATCCCACCTGTCTGTGCGACCACTTAACAAACTTTGCTCTTCTTGTGGTAAGAAACTGGATACGTTCCCTATATGCTGCACATATAGGCGATTGGAAAGCAAAACAGCATGCGCATCCAATGTTGCGTACCAAACGTTTTCCTGTACACAGTTAGCTTAAGTGTATAAAACCAAATGCAAATTCTAAAATAAAACAATTCCAAACACTTAAACGGACTACTTATATTCTTCTTTATTTTAAATTACTTATATTCATATTTATTTATTTTAAAAACGTACACAAAAATTTCAACTGTTTCAAAGTAAAAATAAAAGTAAACAAATTGCAAACAGAAAATAAATGTTTTATTTGATTAGATTGAAACTCCACATTCGTTCCCATTGCAACTGCTCAATTACATCGGATGTAGTTTGTCAATTGCTGCTCTTATCATCGTTGCTTCACTTATACTGCTTGAAAAGTAAATGATATATTTTAAAACAAACAACATGTACTGTACACAAGCGCTTAAAAAACGCTTAATGTGATTTAAATCGAAATTTCTCAAAAACAAAACAAAGTCAGTAAAAAACTTTGCAAAATTTAAATAAACATAGTCGACAATTTAAACATGGTAAACTATAATCGCTTTTAAGTGACAGAATTGTGGAGCAAAATTTATGAAGACGTATTTTATTTACGTTATATGGCATTTATTTTTTGCAAATTTGTAAATGAACTTACAAATTTGTAGGGAACTTCGTGCGAGGATTCCGATGAAGATTTTGGTCCACATTTGTATGAATCTCATCGCAAGTTACATCATTTTCATGGTTGCTGCAGGAAAAAAATTAGAAGTTAACTTCTGCATTGTAAGCGCCACCTTGCTACATTACTTCATGCTGGCAGGGTGGTGCTGGATGGGCGTCTACATGCAATTTCTCTACAAAGCCATAACCAGGGTTTGTTGTGGAGTTAT
Organism: Phallusia mammillata; assembly: GCA_003260075.1. Classification (NCBI taxonomy): domain Eukaryota; kingdom Metazoa; phylum Chordata; class Ascidiacea; order Phlebobranchia; family Ascidiidae; genus Phallusia; species Phallusia mammillata. The sequence goes on along the minus strand of QLIY01000794.1, from coordinate 36,189 downwards.
TACTTTTTGTTTAAATAGTCAATAATACTGCAACATAATTTAAATAATTGTGTAAACATATCTTTTCGAAAACAATCTACATCGTTACTGAGGCTGTACAAAGAGGCCACCAGTGCGCGTTAACAGTATGATTCAGAGTTATAAGCGGGATTAAAATAGGGCCCAAGCCCGATTTAAAAAATATTAGATCTGAATCAGGCGCGAAAGTTGGTTAATATGTGATAAAAATGATGTGGAGTGAAAAGTCAGACCCAAATTAAGTCCGAACAGAATTGAAACGGAAACAAAAACCCCAGATCGACTTACAACTCTATAGTCATATGCTGCCTGACATCACTGCGGGTTACCAAAAACATTTTCCACAATTCGCAATATTAGACCATACACGTAAGCGAACTGATCCAATGAGTTACCGAAAATTCATAATTCAGTCCAATTAAAGTGCAAGTGCATTTACATTCATGAAGCACCCCTTGCAATGTCAATGGTGATATACGATAATGGCACACGTAATTACATATAAATCAAATACTGTATCCTTAAATCGGCAAAATGGTTCACATTGATACAAGAATATTTTGTTCAAATCTTTCAGTGCGGCAAGTTGGTAAAAAAAACTATCTATAGTACAGAACCGTGCAAGTTTAAGCGCTGCAGGTGATTCGCCTACGAATAGTGTCTAACCACACAGAAATGCCAATCAATCAAGGAGTCAGCAGGCTCTTTTATTATTTGCTATTCCTGTTGCAGGGTTGCAAGTCGGGCCGGGTTCGGGCTTGGGTTGTTCCACAAAACTGCGGGATTGATTCGTGCCTTCACACTCTGTGTCAGTATTAAAAAAAATTAACGAGCTAAGCTGCTAGTTGCTAGACTTAACCTTGTGCCCAACAGCCCTAAAATGCCTTGTTCAAGGGATTGTCTATTGTGTTTTTGTCTTTGTTTTTGTCAAACAAACTTGCAGGTTACCCTCATATCCGAACTTGACGGGGGGGGGGCGCCTTGTTCAAGGGATTGTCTATTGTGTTTTTGTCAAACAAACTTGCAGGTTACCCTCATATCCGAACTTGACGCATACTTCGCTCCTGTAAGGGTGCTGTCGTATTTCATTCCGGGTTTAATTGTGGGGACTAACATTGCTGTGGCGAAGCTGGACGAAATACATAGAGGCGCGGATGGTTGGTAACTGCAGGTTATATAATCATTTCGTTCCACAACTTTTGCTGTTTTTATTTAGATACAGCGTTTCCAAATAGCTTATTAAACATGGAAATTTGTTGGTTGTGGGGCTTCTATCTCTATTTTGCGTTCCTTCTTCCAGTTGGATGCATTTTGGCTGCGAACATCATCATGTTTGTATTGATCGTTCGAAAGCTCACTTGTGGTCGGGAACAGGTATTGTTATATAAATGAAGAAATGACAAACAATGTTACACATCAACATACCGACCATACTGTCTCGATCTTGTTTCGGTCTGCAATCATCTAACTGAGAAACCTTTTTCCAGTTAGGTATAAATTTCCGGCTTTGCACTGCTGATAGCGATAGGCACTGACACAAAAGTTGTAAAAAGAAAGTTACTTTGCAACCTTGTATCGTGGAGGCGAGACTCTTTTGGGGGGGGGGGTAACTGAGAAACCTTTTTCCAGTTAGGTATAAATTTCCGGCTTTGCGCTGCTGATAGCGATAGGCACTAACACAAAAGTTGTTAAAAGAAAGTTACTTTGCAACCTTGTATCGTGGAGGCGAGACTCTTTTTACAACAAATAAGAAATAAATGAGCTTTTAAACGTGGTGATGCAAAAAAATGGCGCGAAAACCAAATTTGTAGCTTAACAAAGTTTATTACCATCAAACTTTTGTGAAACTTATTATTTTTTTCATTAACATATATTTTTGTGCAGATTCGATCTTCGCAACATTCTCCAACATATGCTGATCACGTGAGCACAGCAGCAACAGTCTGTGCGACATCGGGTCTGGTTTGGACCTTTGGCTACTTTTTGCTGATATCAAACGATCAAATTTACTTGCAAATCTTCACATGCATTTTCTCTATACTGGCATCGACTCAGGTAACCAGTTTTACTTATCTATACACGCTGGTAAATAAAATGTTATTTTCCTACTCTAAAGGGGATTTCCATCTTTCTCGTTACTTGCATACGTCAAGGTGACATCAGAAAGGGGGGGGGGGTTTTTACTTATCTATACACGCTGATATATAAAATGCTATTTTCCTACTCTAAAGGGAATTTCCATCTTTCTCGTTACTTGCATACGTCAAGGTGACATCAGAAAGATTTGGTTGACTAAGTTTACAGCGTGCTGCCCCAGGAAGCGAAAATACAGAGAAGAGCCAAGTTTTGCTATGGAACTTCGGGTTAGAAGGAACTTACGTATGCAAACTGATTGTATCCAACAATGCATTGCAGAAAGAAAACGACGGAAAGTTATTAAACAAAAGTTACATATCACGTAAGATACTTTTCTGCTTGTTTTATCTTTTGGCCTGAACTTCACATTCGGCGAATTCATGCTGAACTAAGAGATGAGTTGAAGGACTGAACGTTTTTGTGTTTATTGTAAAGTTTTGTTATTTGGAAATTGCATAATATAAACTTTTTTTGTGTGTTTTTATTCCAAAAATCTTGTTAATGAAGAAAATAAAAATGCAGTTGGGGTATTTTTAAACTGTTATCGTCACTATAGTATTGTAAACACACGAACATTGAAAATTTGCTGCATTTATTTTTACTTTGCATCGGCATAACAGTGTGGAGGTACGGCAATCGACAGCTTCAAAAACAAGATAACGGGTGAAACTTGCTAGTAACGTTAAAAACCGAGAAAGGAGTTCTACCTAACTTTGTGTAAATCAACATTTGTATGATAACAATTGTTTTTACCTACAATCCAAAAGAGGGGATACTTTTTTCGGTAATTCGCGTCCAGCGTTAAGTGCTGGTCGCGGTTAGCCAGTTTTCTCACGGTGGGTCAAAATGCATTAAGAAATTGAAACTCTTAAAACTAATTAACAAAAAATAAATAAAAACTCAAGTATTTCAGAGAAAACTCGCGCAAAATAAATGACTTTCATGATATTCTCCACTGTTAAATAAAGTTCGATTTTATATTGTGTTAAACAGTTTAAACTCCCGCAACAAGGATAAAAAATCGCCGTGCACAAATGAAATTGGAACTAACAGCAAACTCTATGGGCTTAAAACAATCAGGTGCAGTTAAAATGGAGTAACCTGGGAATTTCTATAGTACACAACAAATCTTCGTTGTACTAAACAGTGCATAGTAGTAAGAAAAAAAGCAGATTTAGAGCAATGTTCAATATTATTTTTATTTTTTCCTCTTTGTGTGGAACAAGGCCTCAGTGCTTCATGCTCACAGTAAGAATCATCCTTTTTAAATAACTTTGGGATGGTAGAGCATCAGAGCTAATTATCAGCTGTCGTCTTGCTTAATGTCATCAATTGTCATACCATCCAGGATAAGATTTTCGAAGTAGTTCACGAGATCTCATGTCAGCCTGCATAAAAATATACTGCGCAATCTGTTCAATGACAACTATCCGCAAGGTGGGAGATAAATCTGTAAAAGGACACCGACTATCCAACACGGACATAAACCATGTCAGCAAATACGATATTGTTGGTCATTATGTTTGCGAATGTCCGTTTATGTATGTCGGTGAAATTGGAAGGTCATTCAACACCCGCCAAAAAAAAGGGGGGGGGGGGGGGGGGGGGGGGGGGGGGGGGGGGGGGGGGGGGGGGGGGGGGGGGGGGGGGGGGGGGGGGGGGGGGGGGGGGGGGGGGGGGGGCCTTCTCATCACGCGGTAACACAAGGCCACGATGACAACTATAATGCAATGTCTGTTGTGGCCTGAGAGCCTGACTACAGGAAAAGATTATTTTTCGAGTCATGGGATATTCACCAACGGGACAACACAATTAACATCAAAATAGGCGTGATGATTTCAGCGTGCTACATGCACCTGCTCGAAGATTAAAGGCCGAATTATTCGTCAACGGACCTTGAAAAGCTACAAAATTAGCGTGAAAATGGGAATGTTTGTGACGTCACAGTGCACCGAGAGTTAACATAAGATGCTCGATGTTCGACCGAACAGAATATTTGTAGTTTTGTCCCAACCCTAAAACACACCACTTTTTTAAATGAATTCAGCATACTTTCGCTGCTCATACCTGTCTAATGGGTTCAGGTATTCGAAATCTTGAGCATTTAGTTACAATATCCACTGCCGTTTCCAGTGAACACTTGTTACCAGGGGATATATAGACTGGATTTTTCCGGGGGGGGGGGGGGGGGGGGGGGGGGGGGGGGGGGGGGGGGGGGGGGGGGGGGGGGGGGGGGGGGGGGGGTGACAGCCTGTAGTGTAGTAATGACTATATTAGTAAATTTATGAGCGACTGTATAAGTACAGTTAGAACTTAACAATATGTTTCAACATGAGGAAAATACATTGTTTGTAGCAGTGTGGTTTTGGTGTATTATTTAAACATTTGTTTGTTATGAACAGGAAACATGAATCATTTACATTTACAGTTTTTACACATTACACATTGCTGATTTGGTTTTGACACTTATTTTGCTTTTGTAACTTACCATGCCAATTGTTTCTCCTTTGCCAGAGAGAATTGGAAATTGTTTGCCTGGTTCATCAAGCTGGTTGATCTTGATGTAAGAAACATAAGTATGGTTATGTTGGGGACTTTTTATAAAATAGTTGAAAGATCTGTTATATTTTACCACAAAAAAACACACACAAACACACAAAAAATTCCCAACAGTAAAGAAGGATCTTTGGGTTAAGCATAGATGAAAAAGGCTATTCACCAATACAACAATATAGACCAGTGGTTCTCAAACTTTTTCATTATTTTTTTAGAACAGTCCCTTTGCTATTATTTCGAGGGTTCGCGGTCCTTAAGCCTGAATGTGTGTTTTAGAAAAATGAAGTTTATTGCAGGATTTTAGCTAGTTAAGCAAAATTGCGCATAAAGATCCAAAGACAGAATGTGACATCACAGACAACACTAAACAACATTATAGTTCTGCGCGAACAATTGCATTTTTGTTAGTTGTCATGCAATAAAGGCTATTGTTTGGCAATGGAGACAGTCGATTCTCAATGCTACTTTCATTTAAACTTATTTAGTGGCACAAACTGACGCAAAATAAGATTATAGTATTACTTCAACCTTTTCGCGTTCCCCCCCCAAAATTGCCTCACGGACCCCAGTTTGAGAACTGCTGATATGGACCATCTATTTATTAAAAAAACTCAAAAATGGTTGGTAAACCTTTGATTTATATTGATATGTCCTTATAAGTGGAGTAAAAATTTTACACTTAATTTGTACCAGGTCTGTAAATGGACCAAAAAAGATGCTTTCATGCAATAAGAAACATATTGGAGCAAATTTTTTACAAGTGGAATGCATTGGAAAGCTGTTCTCAATATGTTTTACTCGTCAAACTCAAAGAGCAACTCTAAGAAGTAATAGTGTAACACCATAATTACTAGGAATAGGAGTCTGGCGGACTTGGACCTTTCCACTCTGCAACCCTACTATTAACTGTTTGGTTTGGCCAGCTAGGCACTTACACTTTTTGCATTTGATTTGTGTGGGGGGGGGGGTTTGGCCAGCTAGGCACTTACACTTTTTGCATTTGATTTGGTTTGGCCAGCTAGGCACTTACACTTTTTGCATTTGATTTGTGTTCTGTTCAAATACCAGCAGATTTTGAGCTTGTGGGAATTGCATTACTTTCAAAAAACTGTACCTTTCTTTTATGTTCTTCATCCCGACTAATTTCATCTTCCTCAATACACTGCAAGTTTTTGGCAACCCCTATAGTTGGAATGTCACACACTATGCCCAGATGAGTTGCTGAACCACACCTCCGAACATGCAACTGGCCATTGCCATCAACCAAAAAGATCTAAAATAGTATCTTTAAGAGAATTGCCTAGTAGTGGTAATGTACTGAACATACAAAATATTAATACCAGCACATTGCATAAAGTTGTGCAGAATGTTTGCATTTTTATTTTGACTGTAGTAAAGTTAGTAGTGAAGTTATTTCTTTTGTCAGCATGCTTTTAGGTGCCTAAAAAATCTAAAATCTTATTTAAAACAAAATATGTGCATTTTGCAAGAAAACACACTTGTGCCATTAAATTTGGAAGTTTCTGCAGCTTCTTCACCCTTTTCTGAAACAATGGAACTTCACGAAATCCAAGAAACCCAGCTTTATATGGAATAGTCAACTCTTCCAGTACACTGTCCTCATATAATACCTTGAAAATATATAGTTGCAGATTAAGACAATTAAAGTGAAATGTTATGAAAACAAGAGTAAATCTTCAATTTAGCATAACCTAATGTTGTAAATAATGATCTATCAATGGTTTGCTTTTGAATAATATTCAAGACACATTTAACATCAAGTTCTGTTCGTTTGGGAATTGTAACTACAGTATTTGCAAATGTTAATTTTTTTACTATTTGCATTTTACCAGAATGTTGCACAATCACAGTACGCCTGGCCCATTGAAGGCGTCATATCGAACCAGCCGATCACCAAGCATTAAACACCACATGGCAAGGCATAGGTTAGAAAAATCTAGCCTGCGGTGGGATTCCAACACACAACAGGAGTCTTTCCGGGACTCACGCTTTACCTACTGAGCTGCGCAGGCTCAGTTGAGAATCCACCAAAAGTTGAATCACAAGCACCGATTACTGCCTCGCATGTGGCACATATCAGCTTTATAGAATTTAGTTCAATTTATGTTCATCCACTCACATGTAAGTTTTTATTTCTAAGGGTACATTGAGCCATTACCTCAAGTGTTTGAAAATCCAACACCACAAGAGTCACACAAACTATGTTCAGTGATTGATCTTTGTGCATTGAAATGTCAAGTCCAGCAACTCGGGAAATGTCACAAAGGTTTATATCATCTTTGTAATCTATCTGTTTCTGAAGTTTGCTCTGTTCCCTGTAAATATTATCAAGAAAAAATCCATTACTCTGCTGGGTCCAAACATTTGTTTTGCCTGTTTTAACAACTAACTGGAAAAAAGTTAATCTTTCATTTGATTTCACTTTTGCCCAGAACAAGATGTTCATATGAGATATTCATTACAAGTACTGGTTAATCCATAACATTTTTTTTAAATCCGAAAAATGTATAGGCATCCAAGACATATATCACACAGGTTACACAAAGATCAAAACATGCACTGTAAAAAGAAATAAATCCCACATTTTTGCACATACCTTACTGTTATGCTACAATTGCATCCATGTTTAAGTTACGCTTATGTTTTGCAAATCAAATGAGCAATATGCCTTGCTGTTAGATGACGAGAACTTTTTAAATTTTACCTACAAGGCGAGACAAACTGCCAATGGGCTGCACATATACAGTAATTGGTAAAGCAGTGGATCTAATGTATTTTTGTGTGTAATACTGCTAATACTGGACACATTACACATACACAAAGTAAAAAAGGTGCAATTATGATTTAGCTTTTAGAAAAAGTAATATAAAAAACACAGGTTATTAAACGCACATGCAGTATTTCCAATGATTTTCAAACTCACGTTTTCCAAATAAATAGTTGGTCTTCTGTAAGAATGCTAGTGTTGCTTGCGGACGATATCGAAGCTGAAGACATCACATTGGGTGTTTTTTGTGCATATACTTTTAACCAGTTAATACATGGGGATAATAAGCGCATGAGAACTGTTTTATGCATTTACTACTTAAAAAAATGTTTAAAACATGACTCTAAAAAAAATACGATCGCCACAAAATAGGGGGTTTCCCCATTGGTTTCTTTTTTTTATTTAACTACAGTACTACACAGTGCAGGCGAGCTTCAGCAATCTCACAGCTTCCAAAAATTAGCTGTGTTTATGTTAACCACAGAAAAAATGCACATAAACGAAGTTACACCACATAGTTCGATTGACCTTTGTTGGCAAAATTTATATTGGACAAATATTTGTTGGCTGTTTTCAACTTTGTTCTTTGACAACTTATGATTTTAAGTTATGATTATTACATAAACAAAGATATACCGTTTTTTAAGTAGCAAACATGTTTTCACTTCCGTCTAGTCTTTCTGCGAACTGTGATTGTTTATTTTTGTTGTTCCCTGAGAAATGAAAAAACTCGGTGGGATTATTGTTTTCGCTGTAGCGAATGAACTTTAGAGCAAGAAGAATACCATAGTTTCTGTTAATCTAGCAATCTGAAAAGTCAGAACTTATCAGAAGTACATGCTTTAGTTCAGTGGTTCTTAACCGGTGGGAAATTTCCACTAGTGGGAAATTTCAATGTTTTCAGGAGGAAATTATGTAAGTCGGGTAACCAAACTCGGGCCCGAGGGTCGAATTAACCGTTGAAAGTTACTTTACCAAAATTTTTCCGCAACAACATGTAAGATTAATTTCACCAAGGTTTACAAGACACATACAAATCCAAATGCCGTTTGTTACATCACAGACAAGACTAAAGGAACAATGACTTTGCTATTTTGCTAATAAATGCCTTTCCTTGGTTCATTGTGATGCAATAAATGACTAATGCGCGCAGAGGAGACTAGCCTACTCAATATTCCAAAAAGTTTGATCTCTCACAGAAGCACTATTTGAACTAAATAAGATTGCAGTATACCTTTAAGGTCAAGACCAAATCGCTTCACGAGATTATTTCATTTAAAGATTAATTATTTTTTGTTAACGTAGGGCACAAAACAGGGTGACACTAAAACGCTGAATGGGCGGGACGTCGCGGAAACCGCTAAATATCGGGTAAATTGCTGACGGTTAGTGCTATTAGGGTTGATATACATATAGGTTTCATAATAGTATATGAATCAAAAAATTTCCCTGCCTAAAACTTATTTAGCTGTTTCCTAACATTCAGCTAAAATGCTTGGGCGGGAAGTCTCCCTCGGCCGCTGAATGTTTCCCTCGGTCACGGAAGGTATCCGGGGGACTTATTTTTAATGATTTTCTATTATAAAAACCTTATCCCAACCTTAATAGCACTAACCGTCAGCAATTTAACCCGATATTCAGCAGTTTTCACGACGCCCCGCCATCTCCTGCCCGTCCCGCCCATTCAGCGTTTTAGTGTCACCCCACAAAACATCATTATAAAAATAACAAATGGGAAATTTGAGGTTGGTGGTTGACTTTAGTGGGAAACCACA